>JACAXG010000022.1:5346124-5393725 GCA_018881555.1 Amblyornis subalaris
CTTTTCTTTCTTCCTGTAGTTCTGTACTGAATGTGCACATGCAAAAGACACAGCCTGAATTCTAGATTCCAGATAAAAATCTGCCCAAGTAGCAACTAGAAAAATAATGACTGTTATTGTAAAAGGAGTAAATCTGACCAGGAATTGTTGAGAAGGAATAAATATGGAACCATGAAATCTAATTTGTACAGTCAGTTTTAATTTGTATATCCATCCTTTAAGAAGCTACTGGGGAAATGAGTGCAGACAAACCACCTTCTAGTCAGAAAATTAAGGGTGATTAAAAATTTCCGATTAAAACCCAGTTTAATTAGTGGATGGTGTGAAGTCACAGGCAGGCCAGCTCCAAGGTATTTCCTTGTGTGCAGATGGTGAAATGCCAAATGGGATCAAAAGAGATTTTAATCACAAGAATGATGAGAAAAGTCAAGCAGCAAGGTAAGAAGTAGTTCCATAAAGAAGACTACATAGTAATATAGGCAACCCTGCATGCTAAGAGTTCCCAGAGAATGAGACATAATCATAATAAATGACAGGGCTGCACAATGTGTACAGTTGCATTTTCAGTTCAAAGACTTAAACAATTGCAGGTACTACATCAGCCTGTGTACAATTTTCATGTAGCAATGAACACAGTGTAAGGACATTATTGAACCAAAGTCCCAGTTCTTGTGCCTGCAAATCTGAAGAAGGAAAAACTAACTCTGGTTCCTCAAAAATGCTCATGTGCTTTCTCTTGTATCATAGAATCATAGAATATCTTGAATTGGAAGGGACCCAYAAGGATCATCAAGTTCAACTCTTATTCCTGCACGGGACAGCCCCAAGAGTCTGCCCAAGAACATTGTCCAAAYGCTTCTTTAACTCTGTCAGACTTCAGGCTGTGACCACTTCCCTGGGGCATATGTCTCATAATCCTCATGAAATTAATTTTATTATGTTCCTTCAATTYTTTTTTAAGTGATGTCTATATCACACCTAAGATCTTTTAAACAAAAAGTGAAGAAAGCCTACAGACTGACGTATTGTTTTAATTTGCTTTAACTTGCTTTAACATTTCCTTGTGGTTGCCATACTTCAATATATAGAAACATTTCTATCTGACCTCATTTTTTGTCTTTCTATTTTTCTTGGTTCATATAGTTCCTAAAACACTGGAGTTCTGAGGTAATCCTGCATATAAATGCATAAATAATATACATTTGTGTTCTGAAGCTTAGCTTATCTCCTACACRCATGCATACAGTCCATTACCAAAGTTGAAATAAAGTTTGAGGGCATGAATCAGCAGTGTGCTACCTTTAACCTGGCACTCTGCAGGTGCACTGAATATTTTTGAGCTCTGGAAAGAGGAAGATGCTTTCACAGCCAGYTGTGTGGTGTTCTAAGCCCGCAGGGTTAATATTGTGCTACAATACCTGTAGCCACCACAGTCTCTTCATTTATTCACTGCAAGTATTCTACAAAAAGTGTTTCTGGCTACAACTAGACCAACATGTCCAAAGAAATCTCCTAGGAAAAATTAATGAAAAAAAGAATTTAAGAGTCCAAGACTTGACTAGACTAGCTTTACGTGTGACTGTGAACAAATGATGGAAGGATACTAACAAACATCATAGAAAGACAGCAAAACCCATGGAGAGGGTCTTACAAGTCCCTGTGGTGTTAAAAATAATAGGATAGAAGGAAGACATAGATATATGATAACAGCTGTATCKACTGATTTCAGGTTCAGAAAATCGTTTTAATATATCAGAGGAATAAGAACAAAGGAAGGTAAAATGATCTAAGATCAAGGTCCCAATACTGCTCTGAAACATAAATAGATAGACATAACCTGACATGAAACAGAGGAGTTAGAGGCTGAAAAGCTTTCTGATGTGGGCAAAACCTAGCTAGTGTTATGGCACATCTTAACAGCTTATTGAAAGGTTTGTACAGATTGTTTACTGCAATATGAGGATGCTGAACTTAATGGCTGGGATGTTCCTTCCAGTTCCATGGCCTTCCCTTCTAGATGGTATGTCAGAGAGATGATGGGAAATACCAGTCTCATTATGGRTAATTACAGGAACTTGTAATAGGAACTCTTTCTGAGTTATGGAAGGATAGAGTTTATCTAGTGATTTACTTGCAAGAGGTCATCCAGACATGAAGGATAATTTTAATTGAGGTTGTAATTAAAATGTCTGCCTATAACAGCTTTTCCTGTTCTTAATGAATGTGCTCTTCTATGCTTATTGATTTATATATTAATAAAGAAAAGTCTAACATCAGATTTGTTTACTGATTCTTTCAGGATTCGTTTAGTGCTTTAAAGCAAAATCAATGTTTGGAAAAAAACACTGCAAAGAGAGAGAGGTTGGGTGTCATGAGATGTCTGACTTGAGGMCTGTAAATCAGATCAATATAAATGTGGCTATATGAATTTCTAATTATTTTAAACAGGGAACTACTTCTGATACCAAAAGTTGAGGGGACTCACAGTTTGTCACTCCAGTTCCTAAGATCRTTTTGCCTTTTACTGCTTTTCATCACACAATGGAACTCTAAAATTCTCTAGGGAACTTTAAAACTCTTAGGGAAAGGCACAATACTGAAATGTATTTGCCCTGATGCAAAAGAGATTCATTATCCCTGAAAAGGACCTGGGGTTCTGAAATTAGATAAATGTAGATGTAAGACATAACAAAAATATATACGATATAGGCCTCTTTTCTTACATTGTAMTGACCATCTCTTTGGATCTTGTTTCATTTGAATTTGAATAACCTGAAGGTTTAACAGAATGTTTGATAATGAGAATTTAGAAATTTATTATTTCTGGTAAAAAACTGCACTTAACCTAGGGAAAATTTGCTTTGGATCAGTATTATGATATAGGAAACATTTTTCTTATAAAAAACYGGGGTGTTCCTTCATATATAGAATAGATCTAGAAAAACTATAGAATAAGTATTGCTAGATTTATCCTCAAATTGGCCTTCAAACAGCTAATTCTTTTCAGACACAMCACAATGAAAATGAATGGTGTATTTAAGATCACAAAATCTCTTCACGACTTGTCAAGTACCTGCTGTCCCAGAAATTAGGGAAATATTGAGAATAACCATGTGGAAGCAGTTATCTAGATGAAGGAAAAGAATTTTTCCAATTGTCTTTTCCATGGTTTATGGATAAACAGATTAAAAGTGAACTGCCAAACCATTGGCACAGATTAGATAGTTCAGTCCTACCATAGGAACATTTAACCTATTATGCAATATTATTGAAGATCTTCTGTAAAATTACAAAACAAATATAATCCCACTTATCTCATAATACTAATGTATAGTCTGGAAAGAACACAGTAGGACTCTCACACCCAAGATTGTGTTTGTACCTTTGGTACTTAGAGAGACAGAAAAAAAACACCTCATGTTTTTACTTGTAGTTGTCTAAGACTAAGAAATAGGGCTGGCTGTAAATTTTGTTAAAACTCTTTCTGATGGAAAAGCTGATCTTTGATGAGATGCCTTTCTTACWGAAAATAATGTTATTTTCAGTGAAAGTTTCTGCTTTTCCTTTACAAAATTACTCCCAGACAGAACAATTCTGAAAAAGAAAGTATTTCCCTGTGAATGTTGTCCCAATAAATGAGAATCACTTCACCTAATTATACCCCTACCATTAGGGATATAGCCATTTAGTGCAGCCATTTAGTGCACCCGTGCTTTTCCTTACAATCAATAAAAAACAGAGGAATCACCTGACCAGTTATAGATGTCTACAATGAAATTAATCTCRCTCTAAAAGTGCTTGTTTCTGTCCCTTTGGCTATAAATCCAGTCTAGATGACCAGTTAAAATGTGAYCATCTACACTGCACATCTCTCAAATAAAGTTAAATGAATCCAGCCCTAGCTGTCATAGGATCTTTAGTTCCTGTGACTTTTGGTCTCTTTCTATTAAACAGTGTACTGCTTTTGGTTGGGGTAGAGTTAATTTTCTTCACAGTGGCTGGTATGGGGCCAGGTTTTTGCTTTGTCCTGAACACAGGCTTGATAATACAGAGAAGTTTTTGTCATTGCTGAGCAGGGCTTGCTCGGACCCAAGGCCTTTTCTGCTTTCTATACTGCCACRCTGGCGAGGAGTCTGGGGATGCATGGAAAATTGGGAGGAGGCATAGCCGGCACAGGTTACCCCAACTGACCCAAGGGATTTTCCAGACCGTCTGACATCATGCTAGGTACATAAAATGGAGGAAAGAAGGAGGAAGAGGAAGAATATTTGGAGTGATGGTGTTTGTCTTCCCAGGTCACCGCTACCTGTGATGAAGCCCAGCTGTCCTGGGGATGGCTGAACACCTRTCTGCCCACTGGAAGCACTGAATTAATTCTTTGTTTTTCTTGTGTGCGCAGCTTTATCTCAACTCACAAGTTTTCCAGCTTTTACCCTTCCAATTCGCTCCCTGGTAAGATCTGGGGAGTGACTGAGCGGCTGCCTGGGACTTGGTTGCTGGCTGGGGCGAAACCATGACAAACAGCAAGGAAGATCTCCAGGACTCCAGGATCTCCCCGAATGGCATGACAGATGTTCAGCTCCTATGTGATGCATTACCTCCTCCTATCAAGGCTGAGAATTACGATGCATTATATTAGGGAATTTGTCCCAAAAATGAAATTAGGGATGTGAATTGCCTGAACCATGGCTCCTGCAGGAYATGGAGTTCAAATACATAATTTGGAACTGAATAGGTCTGTTTGGAGTGAAAACATTGAGGGAGTTGAGAAGAAATGGAATGATTTGTCATTGAAATGCCATGCTTGTGGAAGGTGTTTTTTGGGGCAGGTTTTTCTAGGTTTTTTTGTTCTTTTCTTTTATGATTAGTGTTGTTTTGTTTTTTTCATCCAATGTTCTCAGCCACGCACTGGCATTTTGAGTCCTTCCTCATCTCTCCTGAGAGTACTCCAAATTTTCAGAAACCTCTTTTCTCTCAGGGAAGAATTCAGAGCACTCAAGCTGAGGTCCTCATGAATGTGCATTATTCCCTCTGMATGGTTGGTCAGTAGGTGAGGAGGCAGCATCCACGTTTGAGGTAAGTCCAGAGTGAGTTTCAGATCAGGCTGTGCAGGGGTGTTCCCATACTCAGGTGTGTCAGTCAGGGTGGTGCAGGTGTGCAGGTTTGCATGGCGCAGGCAGAATGGGCAGGAAGGTGCAGTGTCTCTCCCATCAGCTCAAGAGGAGGGTTCAGGAATGTTTTCCAAACAGCAGGGTGCCAGGCCCTCTGTGTGTGTCAGAAAGGGTGTGGCAACACAAATAGAGCTGCTGTGGAAACATACAGGGGCCCAGGTATGAGGCTGCAGACAGGGCCAGAGCCTGGCACTGGCATCAGAGTCATTTCACGAATAATGCCTGTGAAAGAAGGAAATGCTGCTGCAATGCATGATGTATATGAACATTTCTCATGCCTTGTAAAACCCTTCCAGTAAACSATATTTTCAAGGTCTTCTATAGTAAGTGGTCTATCTGCATGGGCTTGAAACACTCACAGAGTAATAGAATCATGAAGATTCAAGTCTAACCTTCAATCAAATACTACCATGTCCACTAAACCATATCACAAAGTGCAATGTCAGTTCCTTTTTTGAACACTTCCTTGGATGGTGATTCCACCACTTCCCTGTGCTGCCTGTTCCTACTGATTAACTAGAACCCTCAGCCCTATACATATTGCAGGCAGGCAAGGCACAATGTATACAGCACATACTGTGCATACTTCTGAGTGTAAAGCAGTCAAAAATGTCATTGCTGGTAACCCAAACGTAACGTAGCTCCTTCTTCTTCTCCAATATTGTTATTATATCACCCCCAGGCCCAAGGAGGGTTTCTGTCTTCCCTAATGTGGAAATGCTTACATTGCTCCACACTCCTTCCCACACTTTCAGTACACCAAGGCAAATACCACTTATTGGAGTTATACTTCTGTCTGGGAAGTTGCCTGTTTTCCCCTTCTCTCCAGTGCTTTAGGCTCAGAGAGAAACAGCAACTAGCAGTGACCCAGAATCCAATCCTTGGAGTGCATGGCTGTACAGTTTTCTCAGCTCTGACTATCCTGAGTGGTAAGATTCCACTGGCTCAAGTATAATGTGGGATTTTAGCTATTTGGTGCCTCTTTTCTATGAGAAGAATGAAAATAAACTTTAAACTTATCACACCCATACTTTGTTATCAGACAAATATGAACTGTGTCTACATGTCCTGAAGGTGGATAATATGAAATTTCTGTGTCAGTTTGAAATATTTTCATATTTTTTTCAACATTATTGACTCCTACACTGCTTATATGAGTCAAGGCCGTGTTGTCTTGTTTGGTGGAAACTGCTCTGTTTTGCCACATAGAATATGAATCGTAGAAACATGGAATCATAAAAGCATAAAATCATAGAATCATATAAGCATACAAGCATGGAATCATAGAAGCACGGAATCATAGAAGCACAGAATCATATAATGGTTTCCACCACTGTTTCTGAAATTAGTATCTTCTATGTCCTGCACAGTCTGATGAATCTTCAGCCTCTCGTGTGACCAGTCTCAGACCTGGTCATCAATTTCATGGTTAAATGGGGACATACTGTCTTTGTCACTTCCTCCTCCTTCTCTAATGCTTCCTCAAGATTTTTTTATCCTGTACATAATATATTTGCATGTGTACAGCCATCGATGTTTGTTGCCAGTTGTAAATTCTTTGGGGAATTTTTAGCCAGATTTTGATAGTACTTTAGAAGAAGTCGAAGATTCAAAAATAATGAAGACATTGCAAGTTTTGTAAAGATGGGTATGTGAATAGGGAACAGAAATTTTACAAATGCTCCCAATACATATCTCTGTGAGGGAAAGACTTCAGCATCAGCTCATATGTTATCGAAGAGCAGATATCAAAATGAGTAAGACCCTCTGTACGTGACCAGCTCTGGAAAATACCATCCAATCAGGTCTACCAATTGCTCACCAGACATAAGTTGTGGAAAACCAGACTTCCCTTCTTACGGAAAAAAAACAAACCAAACCAAAACTATCTCTCTTTCTCTGTGCCAGTTTTTACGGATGCAAATGCTGCTATTTGTGATCACTAAGAGCTTTTCAGGGATCTTCAGATCATGCTGGCAATATTTGGAAATTTTTCTGCAACCTGTGTTGTTCTCATACTTCTGTCTCTTTTTATTTCCTCGGATAAATACAGTGAGCTCTTGTTGGTGCTTTGTATTGTTAGCAAAAGATCTTTAAAACCTTTCTGGGGGCAGTTTTAGGAAGTACCAGGCAGAGAATGAATCCTGATGACATAGAGGTGAATTTGGAGTGAGTCACAAATACTTACTTGTTGGGACATGTTTGGGTTTCTTTATAATATTTCTCAGAAAAAGACAAGCATAAGATAGAAAGCATAAGGATGTATCTTTTGGCCATGCCTCTGGAAAATATGACAAAGCACCATCCATTTTCCATGTAGTTATTGAGTAAAAGTCTTGAAACTTTTATTTGGAAGAAGCAGTCTTGGTCCGAGATGGAATGGTAAGGACCTGAAACATGAGAGTCTGGTGATATATTCTGTTGGGCAGAGTCAGCATTTATTTTCTGATTGCTGTGGAAATGGGATAGGATCCTGGCTGCTCCTTCTACCTCCTTGCTAGAAAGAAATTTTCAACATTACACTGCCTATGCCTATGCAGTAATCCTACTACATGGTATGTCCAGCAGTGGACCACTTCCAATGTGGAAGAGAGCTTTTAACAATCTCTTTTTACAGTTCACAGGAGAAAAAATAGTCAGAGGGACAGATACTGTGACATTCTTAAGAATAACAACCCTCTCCTGTCAACACTTCTCTAATTTGCTTTTCCTTCCTTTCTCCTGAGCTCTGTTTGCCAAGTAGAAACAAATAGGAACAAGTATCTGATTTCATGGATATGCTTGTAACTTTGAGTATTGTAAAGCTATACCTAGGGTAGCCCAGAAACCTAATTGATCTCTGGAGTTCCTCAATGGCAAACAAGGCATCGCTCTGGTCCTTCCTAAGACAAGAGCAAACCAGGAATGCACAGATTTGCTGCTTAGCAACAGGACATAAATCTCTGTGAACAGAGATATTGTCTAATAAATYTGCAGGGACTGGAGATTAGCAGTACCTGCCCGTTCATCCAGTCTTTGCCCTGGGGCTATGGGAACACTCCCGGTCATGCCTTGCCAGCTCTGTTTGAAGTGTCTCAGACCAGTGAAGTYTCCATGTTTGCTCTCTGGAGACAATCCCAGTCTTAAAATCATAGAATCATAAAGATTGGAAAAGATCACTAAAATCATTGAGTCCCAACATCCTTACAAAACTCTCAGGAAAAAAAAGCAAGCAAGCGTTTACAGCATATTTTCTTTCTTTTTTTTTTTTTTTTTTAAACTCTTTTGACTGCAATTAGAATTTGTATTTGAAGGTTAAAAGAAAGGAAGAAATGTTTGCAGGTCAGGGAGTATGAGCCCCACCACGAGCCACTTCTGAAAGTTTTAGCCCAAGTCTGCCTCCCACCTGCTGGGATGTGTGCCGTGTGCTCCCAGGAATGGCTTTATGCTCTGCATGGTAGCACTCTGACTGCCCAGTTTCCTGATAGAAGGGAACCTGCAGCACAACCAGGGCAGCTAAGATGTTGTTTAAACAGCAGGGACTGGAATGGCTCTGCCATCTTTATAGTAGCAATTACAGGTATCAGTGACCTGACAAAAGGGCATTAGTTAGCGAGAAGTGTCAAACAGTTCAGATATAAATCTTACATTTAGGCAACAAAAAAACTACCATTGGCTTTCTTGGCTTGCTTTCTGAAAGAGCCGTGTAGTTGTTTTTCTCCGTGTTTTAACAAAAGAGTCACCAACTAGGTCCAGCCTGGGAGTTTCTGCACTAGTCTGCAGCACTCGGTCTTTTCTGTTTGCTTTGATTSTCTCAGTGTAATGATTTACTACATCAAACAAAGTTTGAGTCCATTTTTTTCCCTCTTATATCTGTTCCTAGAGCTCAGCACTCACATTTGTTCTAGTTATCTAAGCCTCCTGCCCTTCCTCTGTACTTAGCTCTGTTTCTCACCACATTATCCAATTAGCACCTCACTAACTATCCTGGGTCTGCCTCTTTCCTCTGACCCAGCAGTATTTACACCAGCTCAGTTATGCTTCCTATTGATGCTCCTCTCATCCATTGAAGGCAATGGGAATGCTCTCTCATTTAAACAAAAGAAAGTCCATAAAACTATTTTGCCGAATAAGGATCTAAAATGCCTGGCAATAAAATAGCACACTATGGATGTCCATAGGTGCTGGGCACATTTGCTGCTGTTTGGGTACATAAATGATGTTGACTATGAAATGCCCCTTCGTTTGCATGGCAGTGATTTAGCCTAGTTTACAATAGTACGCCATGCTCACTCTTCCCAATATATGAAGGTCTCAATATATGAAATATTCTACTGCTGCTTTTTACACCGTGGCAATAGGTTTGGTGGGCTTCATACCATGAGTTTCAAAGCCAGGTCTTCCATATTTCTGTTCCAACAACAGTTTGCATGAATGTTATCACTGCTTTTTAAAGGAGTCTCTGGTAAAATTTTTGTTTGTTTGTTTCTTGGTTTTTTTTGAGATTAAAATGCCTATTAGATTAAGGAGTATAGAACACTACGGAGAAACAAAGTTAGAGAATAAGTATGGTCAGCTTTTATTTATAGTCCAAGGCAGGCACAGATCGAGTGATTCTAGGTCTGTACCATATTGAATTACTTAAAGCCTGGGGTTTTGATCTCATCCAACTTTTAGAAATTATGTTGAGTTGGAAGAATCTACCCCATTCAAACACACACATACACCTACAGTGAAAAGCTAGAACTGGCAGTAAAGGCCATGGTTGACTAAAATCTGCTTGCTTTCATCTGAATTAGTGTGTCTGGAGACAGTAGCGCTTTCTGACTCTAGTGGATAAGGAGGTAAGCATTTACTTATGTTTTCCTTCTCCCAAAGGTATTTGAGAGAAAGACTTTAAAATTCGTTACTTGAATAAGTCACATAGAAGAAAATATTTTTGAAAGATCAAGTACTTTGGTCAGGGTTCAAATTTAATCTTCATTTAATAGTTAGTTTAAGCACGGGTAATTAAGATGTGCATATTACAGAGCCCACAAGACTTAGGAGCACATCTCCTTACGCATCAGAGGGATCTCTTCTCCCAAATCAATGATGTTTTTTGAAAGGTTTTTCTGAAAATTTGCACATGCACCAAAACTCTTCATATCCTTCCTAGCTATACATTTTTCATTAAACATATAGACATATGGAATTTCACAGCCCAGTAAAGTAGTGTTTCAATAGCAAAGCAGTCCAGTTTTCTCCTCAAAAGCACAGTAAGAGGTTCACAGAGAGATTGAAGGGACAGATGGGCGTGCACATTGCTGTTAAAGAAAATGTATGACCTAGCACCTTCTTCGTGTCTGACATTTATGCCTCCAATGGCTGCCTTACTAAGGAAAATATAGGTTGATGCACATGTTATCTAGGGCAAATGGGGAAAACTAGATCTCTTGCAGCTTGTATTTCACAGACATGACTTGAAATCAAAAATAGAAGAAATTTGTAAATGGACAACTACTTTAAGACTGTGACTGACCTTCATTAGTGATCAATGGGACCTGAGTTTTCCTCAGTTCTTCTTGGGGAAGACACAGTGTCTTATAGGAAAGCTGAAGAATCATACTTCTGTGAAGCTGGTCATGCACAAGATCAGAATCAGTCCTCTGAAATACTGCCTCTTCATCTTCATGACTTCAGTCTGAATTGACTTTCATCTTGACATTAAAATGGAGACTGCAGAATAGATCATAGGCATAGAGAAAAAAAAATAATGGTAATCAAGCAGTCACATCACATTCTCTCCACATCTCTCTTTTTTTTAATGTTTGACTTTTGGTGTGAATTCCAATTCACAGGTCTTTGTCAGGTGCTAATTTTCATAAATACAAATGTTACTGGAAACTCAAATATAGCACTAAAATCACTTATTATTAATAACTTAAGAAAACACAGTTTTCTATGTATAGACCACATTCAAAGAACTTTGTTCACAAAAAGAACCTGGAAGACTAGCTGTCACATACAAATCTTGTAAAAATATAAGTGAAATTTGATGCTATTCCAATATCTTGGAGGGTAAATTATTAATGTTCAGTGTTAAAGAAAAAAATGTGTCTTCTGGGTAAATACACAGCCTTGCTTGAATGACATTCATACACCCTCTCTCCGAAACTATGAGGAGGAAAAAGTCAATATCTTTAGAATGTGAAATGTGGAATGCTAAAAGCAATATAGTATCAAGATATGGGCTTTAAGTTTCTAAATACAGTCTATTCTCAGGCAATAATTTTTCCATAGTGCTGTCAGACAAGTTAACAGATATCAAAATGTCAGTACAGGAGTTTACTTGAATACATACACTCATAGGTTATTTACACAGAATACATACATAAACACACACATACCTATGTGAAGTACTTATATACAGATTAACTAATTATAATATACACACACACATATATACATTTATATATACTCATTCTGATCTTCCAAAGTGTTTGTAGTGGATAATTAATATTATGCGTATAGGTATCTACACACACAGATAYGTGAAGTGGATGTACCATATAGAACAGTTTTACTCTTAATATTAAAGACAACGTAATTTCCAGGTGCTTTCCCGCCTAAAGCGACTGCTGCTGCTCTGGTCTCTGTACAGCAGTTGTTTGGAAATCATTGCATCTTTGCAGAACAACCATCGATGACCTAGGGAAGGTGTCAGGGCTGCTTTATATGTTTGATAGAGACTAAACATTCTGTCTGTGATTTTCAATGAAGTTGAAAAACAGTTACTAATTTCTTCAAACTTTTGTTTGTTTGTTTCTCTTTGATTTCTTCCATGAGTGTTATTTCCTAGAGAACCTCTTCCCTGGAAATACACTGGCACCTTGGTAGCTGCTGGGCTATGGATATGGGCAGTGCTCTGGTGAATTCCGCCTGTCTGTGGCCTCAGGGCTCTGAGTGCAGGAAAGGCATGAAAGCTATGTGCAGACATGATGAATTCCTTAGGAATAGAAATGGTCACTGCTGCCTTTCACCCACAATTTTTACATTAGTTTCTGAATTTTGGGAAACAATAGATTCTCAATTTTATGAGTCTTACAATAATTTTATATGAGCCCTACTTTCAGTTACTTACAGTTTCAAAGGTTTGTCTTATTCCTTTCTCAGTCTTTAGAAATTTCTTTGTTGCTGTACAATCTCCCAAGTCTATCTTAGCCTTGAATCTTACACAATATGCCCTGAATGACTGTCAAACAACCATTTCTAGTCTTTTCTTGGGTTGTCACTGTAGACTGACCTATATATAGTTTGGCATTAAGCAGTACTAGTCACCTTTAATCCACTCCTTTTTTAGCTATTAATTTATTTTGGGCACGAGTATATTTCCTAACACACTCATTTGAGGATTAGTTTAGCCCGAAGTTAGTGAAAAATCAAGAGTGGAGATACCTTGTTATTTTGTGTCCTATGTAAATTCCAGACCTTATTTATTAAGGAGGTCTGATAAAGTATTTAAGAATTTAATCACCAGCTTGTCTTAAATCAATAAGATTAAGGATATAGAATAGAATGGTGTTTACCTTCTTAAATATTTTGAAACAATGATAAAATTAAGATTTTCAACACTGGTGTTGGTTTTGGGTGACCTATTTGCACTGTTTTGAAAGAATTTTATTTCCATGGCAGGTGCTGATTCTGATTCTTTTGAAATTTCACAAAATTACTGAAAATCAAGTACCCAAAAGAAATAAGTTTTAAAAAGAAAACTTGGACCAAATTATTTGGCCTTTTGATGTGTTRATATTTTTTCGCTTAAAAGTTATGAGAAAAAATTGTTGTTTCTTTTACTCATCTCACATAATAATGTACTTGATGGAGCAAATGCAATGTCCTTTGAAGAAAGATTTTGGGGATTTACTGTTTTCACTGGTTTGAACTTTTCTTATCCTTGCTCAATATGCATTGTTCTTGATTTTGTTCTAGACTAGGAGGATATTTGTTTCTTTTTATAAAAAGTGTCTATCTTGCAGAAAATAAAAGAGTTTTCTATAGGTTTTCTCATTCTATAAGGAGATGTTGATTCAATAAAAGTTCCAATATTTTTGGTGCTTCTTTTTACCAAATCACTAGAACTTTATTTACTGTTTAATATGACTTGTAAGTATTGTCAAATTCTTAGAGGTTTGGCAACAATCCCAGAACTCCTAGAATTCTTTCTGAACCCAAGGTAACATGCAATAAACACCATTTTCTGATTTTTTTTCTCCTTTATTTATTTATTTATTTATTTATATTTTTGTTTAAAGATGAAAAAGTAAAGGTATAGCAGTGACCAGAACAACAAAGATCTATGGTGTGATAAGCCTGGCACTGAGTCGGGGTGACTACACTACTGAGGCAGCATTACCTGCCCTGAGCATGGTGCCATGCTGACAATATCGCATCCATTTAAGTCCTGCTCAGGCAGGACTTGTAGCACTAATTGGGAATGAATTTTCCTGGATATGTCAATCAGCTCAGAGGGAGAACAGGACTCCAACTCTTCACGTGATTTCTGTTTAGAGGACAGAGACATCCAAGAGAAGGTTGTGTGGAGACCTCATAGCAACCTTCCAGTATCTGAGTGCCTAATGCTGCCTGCAATATTCTTGTTCTTCATGGGCTTAGCTCCTTCATAATTCTCAGGTGTCCAAAATGCTTCTGCATGGGTCTTTCCTCACATAGGGAATTGTCTGTTTCCCTCTTTCCAACACTTACTTGTATCTCTAGAGTCTTTAGAAAGTACCAGTCCTTAGATAAGAACAACAATATTTAATGCCAGAAGTTCAGATATCCATGAAAGGTAATACCTTACAAGCACTGGCTTTGCTCCCAGGACTAGTCCTGTTGGACTATCTAGGTTTGTGCAATGCATGTTTGACTAAATGTTTGTGGGTCTGAAGCTCCTTCCTTTTCTGGAGAAAAAACCACCCCAAACAGCCAACCAAAAAAAAAACCACCAAACCTGCCCAGAATGTCAGATCTGATTCAGGGTAAGATCTGAAGAGTTTTCTTGCAGCTAAGTCTGATAGGGAATCAATTAAAATTTGCCACACTGAACATCTCTGAAAACACTCTGCATCACTGAGAATTTGGAATTTCTCGTTGGATTTCCAAAACTGTTTTTCAGGGAAAAAATTCTTCTTCCCAAGTGAAAATTCTCACTGTCGATGTAAATCTGAGCTGAGATAACACTGAGTGATTTTACTGAGATAATATAGGTAAGTATTTAGAAAAATACATTTATAAATAGAGATGTAGAGTTTTTAATGTATTTTAGGTGTGGGTTTGTTTTTTTTCTCCACTATTGCTGCTACAGTGTGTCTGTCTTTTATTGTTTGCTCATTAAAGTTGCTGCACAATGGATTTTAGGCTGTTTGTTCTATCCAATAGTCTGTAAATAACAATAACTAAAAAAGAAACTGTCCCCCTAACTCAGAAAATATTCCCTGTAGACATGCTGCTACTCTGGAGGAGTGTCTGTAGATTTTTCATGTCCTACTGTTTATGGCCTGCAGCTGCACCACCRTGAACTATGATCTTATCACACCTCCCAAATAAAGCAGTACACAGTCAGTCCTGGGATGAATAACCTCCAGAACCATACCAGGTTGCTAGACCCATGTGCTGATTACCCATTACACGTTTTAGGTTTTCTTCCCCATCAACCCATGAAGCCAAAGTACCACCGTGGGACCAAGAAGTGCATCTTTCAATATTGAGAAAGTAGAGCTTGTCCAGCAAAAGGAATTTTGATCCTACAGTTCTGTGGAAAACGTGTACAAGTTAATGTGACAGCTCCGTTTTCCAGAGGAAGGTTGGAGAACATTCCAGAAGAGTCAGACATCAAGTTTGAGTGGTCAAATTCATGTGAAAACATTGCATTTAGAAAGAAGACATGGAGAAGCCACTTTGGCTCACACTGAAGTTTGTGGTTAGTAGCAGCCTGGACAGCTTCACATGTTGGTGATTTGTGTCTACAGAAGCAATTTGGTTTTATTTGTAAGGAACTGGAACTGGATGCAGGAGATTTGGGTTCAAATTCCACATGTGACCTTGGACATACCTCTTCCCCCTTTGAAGCTCATTTTCTCTCATGAAAAGTAAAGATACTGATATTTCTTGCATTCGTCCTGTCCAATCTCACTGTGAGCTCTGGTTTTCAGAGCAAGTCTGTCCACCACCTTGCTCTGTGGGGCCATATTCACAGCTGGCTGCTAGTACTCCTATAACCCCTGGAATAATAATAGTTCTCATTAAGGACTCCTCTTAAAAATGTGCTTTATCATGGCTAAAGAAATCCTCTTTCAGATTATTAATTAAAATGAAATCCAATTCCTTTCAACTATGGACCATGACATTTGCAGTGGGAACATTAAGGGCAGAGAAATTTAAACCAGCTATCATGAAAGTTTTCTGTGTGGAGGATTGAAGCTGCATTTTCCCCCTCCTCTCCCCTCCCTGTATTCACTGTTTCAGATCCATCACTTATTGACTGATAGAATAATGGTGAATTCTACAGCAGTGATCCAGCCCAGGGAGGTCAGCAGGGTGCAATTACTAGCAGAACAGGCTTGGGTGTGCTTCTGAACTACTCCTCCCTGCACAGCTCTTTCAGTATGCATATCACATCTCCCTGCTTGTAGCAGGCTGATGAGTGTGTGCAGTTAGTGCAGGCACACACATACTTCTGCGCTTTCCCTGAAAGTGGAGCATTAGCAACTGCAGTCAAAACGCACCGTTGCTTCTTCAGCTCTGATCCGAGCAGCAACTGTCTAATTCCGTCTGGAGGAACTAGGAGACAGCACTGGAGGCAAGTTTAAAAAGGACCTAGTGACACCCTGCTGTCACATCTGGTTTCATGGATCTACTTATTAGTAGTCCATTTAAAATTACTTTCCTAGTCCCATCTGTAGTGCACATTCTTGAGAAGTGGCTGGCTGGGAAGGAAGGAGTACACTGCTGAAGGTATGTTGCAGTCCTTTTTACCTTACATCTTGTGCTGAATGTTTTTATCTGTGCATCTCACTTGCAGTCATTCCTGGTGTATGCAGTTTTCCACTGAGAGCTGATGGAGAAGGGCTTTAGCAAATCATAGCAATAGAAATAAACAGACAGGTAACTTGTTTTCTTTTTATTTTTTCCCCTTCAATTAGCCATGATGATTGTTTGTTAAGGGGTAAATCAAATGACTGKATTAAACTTTCAGGAAGGATGACAACTCTGATGGCATTTAGCATCACAAGCAAATAGACTGCTGTTATTTCTATCAGGGCAAAGTGTCCATTCATCTGCTGTTTAACTGTGGACATGGAATATCGCTTTCAAGTGGATGTGTTTATTAAATATGGGCTGTGTATGCACTGCCAGCTGAAATTTGCATACACGTTCTGAAATTTGAAAAAAAGACTCTTTCTTTAACTTTCAAAATGCTCTGGACTGCAGCACACTTCTTTAGAAAAGAGGAGTGAGCCAGGCTTTTCATTTTACTTGAGTTCTTTTACTGGCATGTATTCATCTGGTAAAAAGTCTTTGCCAAATACAAGAAGTTTGCTGTTATTGCATTTCCATAAATGTAACAGCTGTGAAGAGCATGAATATTCATAGTGTTTGGATTTTTGCTCCAAAGATTTTTATGATAATTCTGACTTTTCAAAGGGGATGGGCTCTTAGATTGAAGAATTATGCAGGTTGAGATATTGTGATAAGTCACATATATAAGTGTTTCCTCAAAAAAACCCCTAGTATAGATTAGCATATCCTGCAGTACCTAGCTGAATGTACCTGTTATTTACTCACAGCCAACTTGATCTGTTGCTTTTGCTTGTGGATTCTTTTGCTAGCAGGTCATCAGCAATGAAAATGAAGTACAGTTCAAATGCTGGTCTCTGGTGGGATGTTATTTAACTAATGCTATACAGCTTCAAAATATATCCAAGACATTGCCGATATTACCATGATTAAATTTTAATTTGGTACATCCTGCATTTTCACTGACTGAAAACTTATTTTGGGATGTTTCTAAGGTCAGAGAAGCCCACTGCTAGCTCAGTGTATTTTAAGGATGGAAAGTGATTTGAGTAATCTTTCTGTAGGAAAATTCCCCTGTCAGTAGTTCATCAAAATTGTATGAGCAGCAGAGAGGGTCCTCCCCTGCAGGTAGAAGTAGAATGGTCTTGAACATACATAGGCAGCATGTGTGCATGTGTGTCTAGAGATAATTCATCTAAAAACTTAAATAATCCTAGCTGCCTCTAGATCTCAATGACTTCTGTATTACTACAAGTATCCTATTAATGGGTCATACTGCAGATTTCTGTAACTGCACAGTGAAGAAAACAACTAGACAGGAATTCTGTCATAAAAAACCACCTCAGAAACCCTCCAAAGGCTCGTTGTAATTATTTCTTTAAAAATCCTTCCAGTACCTGGCAAGTGCCAGGAGCTGTGAAGTACTTGCCTCTCAAAAGTGTGACAAGTGGAGCTGTCCATGCATGCTCAAAGTGAATTTAACATTCCTAATGTTCAGGGGCACCTCATGGTAGACTGTCCTCACTCGTGCTGGACCGTGCTGCTCACTAGTGGCAAGGTCAGCCTGGCTGGAGAGCTRTGCCTCCCGGTTGCTCTAGCCCTCAGCTGGAGCTGAGTTGTCACTTACTGTCTCCTCCCCAGGGGATGGGGACAAAACTGTTTGTCCCTTTCAGCTGTCATTTTTAATGACAGCTGAATGAGTCTGGTGCTTAGGTGGAAAGTTTCTGTTTGTCCCCTCCTATCCACCCCCCTCCACAAGGTGGATATGCAGGGACTGCAGACATGAAATACATTTAAATACATACGAGAAAAAAAACAATTTAATGGGTCAGATCCTGTTTCCAGGGAGAGGAAATCAAACTACTCTCTTGAAATCAGTAGGAAGTTGTTTACATGAACRGAAGTTGTTTACAGGGGCGCAAACTGGTGCAAAATCTCACTTTCCCTTGGTGCCGTTTGAATTTCTGTGACCTGAGGACCTGGCTCTGTTCCTTTAAAGCTTGGCTTTATTCCAGGAAAAGTAGCCAAAGTGGGAAATTTGTCTTTTCACTCACTAGGAACACAAACTTGCCTGTGTATAGTGACAACAACAGATATCTGACAGAAAACACCTTTTGTATTTCCCCTCACAAAAGCCTAAGAGGAAAAAAAAAAACAAACAAACCCTAAAACGTCCAATGAAAAACACCCTCCCAAACATATCTGTTTAATTCCCTCTCAGACATACAAGGTCTCCTCTTCTGCTTTAATGCATGTCAGGCTCCTTCCTGACCTCCACCACTGCTTTGGGAGGATGCAAGAGTTAATCCACTTTGACCYCTTGGCCACCTGGCCCGTGCGCCTCTTCAAAGCAGATTTGTCGATCTTAACAAATGCAGTCTCTGATGCGTTTCTCTTCTGCCTCGCGAGTCAGAGCCAACATCCGGAGCCTCGGATGCGTTTGTTAAGTCACAGTGTCTCAGCCCCAGCACTGTGATTCCCAAGCCGACCAGCCCCCTAGTGTTTTGTGGTATTCGATGCAAAGAGGTCTCTCTAGCTGCTGCTCGCCTTTAGCACAGGTAAAGAGGGGGATTTGAAAGAGCTCACAAGAGCTTAGCGGAGTTATTGGAATCTGCGGTGATTGGTAGTCACACAGCATCCAATCCTCCTGCCAGGAAAAAGCAAGAGCTGGGTTTTGTGTACTTTTAGAGTGCCAAAACCTTTACTATTACCACTGCTCCGTGGATGTGAGTCTGTCAGAGGCTGCTGACATACRAACTGCTGCAGAGTTGTTGTAGAAGACAGTTAGTTGTTTACACACTTTAACAGGGATTTCTGAAAGCGTCTTATATCACACACATGCTGCAGCACTGGAGTACTGCACAGGTTCTTCAGCTCTCTCATGGATGATAGCTGAAAATGAAGATGAAGGGGAGGAAATGCCATGAAGCTTCAATATTGTAGCAAACTGGGATCCAGATGGCAAACCTTTTTACAGCAATATGGTGGATTAACTTTAAGACTCCCCTGGCTACTACTCTCCTGTTTAATTTGTCTTTCCTTAATGCTATTTTGATGTGATGCTTTTTTGGAAGGTAATGCCATAAAAATGCGTGGTTTCAGGTATAGTCTTCTATTAGGAGAACTTTTTTTCACCTCCATTAACCCCTTCAGAGCTAATTAACTGATTGCATGGTCAGTAGCAGCAATTTGAACTCCATGTGGAAAAAAACATCCCACATGCATGCGGGCAAAGCATGGAACCAAGACGATTTTCACAAAAAGGAAGAGAAATAACCTGTTGGAGGGAGAACAGGTTTTCACTCTTTTGGGCTTTATCTCTAGTCAGAAATAATTTTTGGTAGTGCAGCTGCAATAATGGCTGAAATTCTCCACAAGAGAGTTGCAAACCTCAGGTTGGTGTTGTACACATGCCAAGCTTTTTGAGGCTGGATGTCAGGTAGTTTTGTTTCTCCCTGTAACTTGCAGATCCAGCCCTGTCTTCTTGTAAGCTGCTATTGGTGTTTCAGTATGTTCTTCCTTCGTGCAGTCACAGCAAGGATCATCACTGCCCTCATCTTCAAAAAGCTGGTTGGTGAGACACCCAGTGGTGACAGTGAGCACCCGTGGGCTGGCCACTGGGACCTCTTGGGTGCCTTCCTGCAAGTTATCCCTTAGCAGAAATCTTGTCAGGAAGTCAGCCTCAGACAACATGATGCTTAAGATTCTTTCCCTTTACTCTCAAATTCTGTCACTGCCTGATGCAGATTGAATGTAAATTATTAAAAAGAAGTATTTACATAAAGTGTCTCCAGAACACTTCTTGATCATATTGATCTAGACTATACCACTTTGGAAGTGGGTTTATAACCTGTGCTCATATGGGAATGAGCAGCAAGTCCCACTCCAAATGCGTATCTCACAGATAAACCTGATGAAACCTGATTAAATGAGAATTAAAAATCCACATCCATGTCCCACACTGTGACACAGTTCATCTGCCATCACTGCCCTCCCTGCCCAAGCTGATGATCAAATTCATTATATGCCTCCCTGCTCAGCTTGAAAATTCCTTTGAGCTACCTTTATGGGAGCATAGCTTATAACCAGAAGCCAAAAGTTAGATTGAAATCCAGATTAATCCTAAAAACAAATATCTGTCTAGTAATTCAAATATATTTTTGGCCTCTACAGATTGTATTGACCAGGTCATTGTTGGCTAAAATGGGAACTTAGTTCTATCAGCTGATAATTTGTCACGGGGTTAGTGAGTACTTTCTTCTTTGTCCCCTATGTTCTGGACTCTCAACCCTTGCAAACCAATAATTAACTGTTGTGGATGTTCCTGGGGGTGAGGAGGAACAATTCATTCCAATGAAATAGTGGTTTTTGCCGTAAAGTTACTAAGCAGAGCTATGAAAGAGTGAATAATGCATGAGATGATTTCCTTTCAGGAAGGTTACCAACAAACATTTCCACTAGTTGGAGATTCGGACTTGGCAAGAGAGTGGTATTTACATTGTTTTGGTGATACGGAAAGCAGTTAGGGAACAATTATGAGATTCTGTCGTATTCTAAGGCTCTGGAGAAATGTCATTATCCAATTAAAAAAAAATGAATTAAATAAATAATGAGAAAATGTAAAATTAATCCAGTTTCAGATGTATGGGTAAGTTAACACATAAATTTTAAAGACCTAATATAAAATGTCAGTAAGTTTTATTTTGCCAGATAAATGCTGCTGTGGTTTCTGTAAATCCAGGTGATAAAAAATATTTTTTAAGTGCTTTTGATTAAATATTTTAACTTACTGTTTATAAATAAAGCTATAGTGCTTACTAGTTTTCTCTTTAATAAAACCCAAATTCTGGTATCTGTAAAAGGTGATGAAAGATGTAGCTGGGCTCATTAAAGATGAATAAAGCTCTATAATGATTTTTTTTCATTACACTAGATTTTTTCTAAACAAAATCTCTTATCTCAGAAAGGCATCAAGTTCTCACAAGTTGAGGAACATAAATCATAGCAGAATAGGCAGCCTCCTGCTTCATTCACTGAGCTCCATATGCTTATCTACCTCGTTTTCCTGCATCCCAGGCTCCTAAAATGCTTCAGTCAACATTCCTTCTGAATTGTGATACGTCATGTTAATCAGCCTCTACAGTGTCCCAAAAATGTATGTAAATTAGACTTTTGATGAAGCAGAATATTTTGACAGGATTTTTGCATAAATCACACACACAAACATGCTCACACACACTCCAACCTTTTTAGAGAGGAGGACATTTTTTGACTTCTTATTTTTTGGAGTAGATTGTGAGCAGCATGCTGGTGCTGCTTGTGAGCAGGAACACGTATGTGGCAGTATGCCAGGTCCCATAGCAAGAAGTAAATCGAGTTTAAGTCCACTCTTGGCAAGAAAAAATGTACCAAGGAGAAAGAAACATAACAGTTTCCTCTTCCTTTGTCCTCCTTTCCCCCCACTCCCTTTCTGGAACCTTGTTTGTTCTCTGGGTTGTTTAGTGTCTGTAGGTAATATCAGCATTTTAGTGTTATCACGGGAGAACATTGTCATGTTATGGTAGATTAATGTTTTTACTTAATCTGTTCTTCCAGAATAATCAAAACTCAAAAATCAAATTAATTTATTTGAATTTAAATCAATTTAAATAAAATTTAATTAATTTTTTTGATTTTCACACTGCTTATTGATCATCTAGCTACACTCAATGTATAGAAAGCCATATTGAGGCTTGTTCAGATTAGTAACTATTGGTAACTATTGTAACTATTTGTACTGCCTGGCTGCAAATCTTTCAATTTTTATTCTTTTCTGACCTCTTTTGCTATAGTTTTATGTTCCTTCTTGTCCTTCAGGTCTGTATTCAGACTGCTTACAAGTCTGAGTACGTCTGTCTCATCTGTCCCTCTCGCTGAAGGGTTGAGGATGAGCGAGCAAAACAAGAACGATGCAGGCACTGCTTTCTGTCTCCTTTGGGCAGCTCTGTCTGTAGCTGTGTAGGCAAGGACCTTCAGCTGCCGTGTACTTGTACAACTGGGGCCCTGACTGACATGTTCTGAGGTGTGCCCATGAACCCACTCCACCTTCTACATCTTAGTCCAAATAGGAGGCAAAACTATGTCCGTGACTATTTTTGCATACTTAGAGCACTCTCTGACATAGAAGCATAGAATATAGAATCATAGAACCACAGAATCATAGGATGGTGTGGGTTGGAAAGGACCATAAGGAAGCGTCTAAGTCCAATTCCTTGCTGAGGGCAGGGGTGACACCCACTAGATCGGGTTGCTCAGGGTCCCATTCATCCTTGGTTTTGAGCACTTCCAGGGATGGGGTGAGTATCTCAGCATGAAGTTGCACAGCCCTGAAAAACTGTCAGACCTTACCAAAAAAGTACCAGACCGTGTCTACTTATCTTTCCAAGTGATATTGCAGTCTAGCAACCTTGTGGCTCCAGTTTCTTCACAGATCATCATCTTTCCCCTTTCTAAAAGTTACTGTACTTTCACAAGGCTGATATGGGCTGCCTATTTGGCAACTTTTGCACAGCTGAGACTTAAAAAACTCCTCTGATATTATACAGTGTATGTTTTATGCATGCTGTATCTGCAATGGCAATGCACTATTTATAATACATATTGTGCACCAACTAAAAGAATCACAGAATATGCTGAGGTGGAGGGGACCCACAAGGATCTCTGAGTCCAAGTCTTATCCCTGCACAGGACATCCCCAAGAGTCACATCGTGCACTTGAGAGCAAGATACTATAACTCTATTTTCTATATATAGATACTGCAAAAGAGTGTATGTACAACAAATATGCTGTGCAGGGGAAATACACACAAACACAAACATATCTGCAATCATATATACAATTAATATTTCACAAAACACACATAGCCCACAGAGAAAGATCAGTGATTTGTCATCTAGGGCAAATCCCACAAAAAGTTCTGAGTATCAGGTTAAAACATCCCATAGCTACAAAGACATACAAGTTGGCTGCTGTCCTTTTAAAGAGGTAAAAGAGCTTATAAGTATGTGTAATTTTATGGCTAAATATAAACAGAAGAATCCTTCAATAATCATAAATACAGCTGTAGAGCCAAATTCTCCTAATGATGCAATAGCAGTATATATAGATACACATATATATTCTATTTCACAGTTTGAAGTTCTTAATTCTCAACACCCAAGTCTTAGTTTCCTGCCAATTTTATAATTTTTTCCTGTTGTCAATTGCTTTCTAAAATAAGTTTGAATGAGGTGGAATTAAGTTTTAAGTTTAAAAAATTATAAACAGGTACTGTGTCTATACCTGCTCCCCTATCCCTTTCTATGTGCCTTGTATTGTTGCTTTCTGGAACCAGGTGTTTGATCCTGTCTCTTGCTGCTAATTTTGCACTGTCTGCTGGTGGAAGCTGAGGGAGGGGACAAAGTTGAGGAATATTAGAACAGTGAGAGAGTTGAAGATGTTCAGAAATAGTGAAGCTTTGCAAACTGAGGAGAATAGTGTTACTCTATGCAAACTGAGTAGAAATAAAGTAGTCTTACTTGTGGGAGCTTTAATAGCAGCCGCACAATCACTGGCTTAAATGTGTTTTGGTTTTGGGTGCTTTTAATGGCAATAATTAGGTAATCAATATTGTTTCAGAATGGAAAAATATCCTGCTTAACAACAGAATAACATTGATTAGCTAAGCTAGTACCATTTCAAGAAACATTAAATAATCAAGACTGTTTCCATGATGCCATCCCAAAGTGAGAGAAAATCAGGCAACTCTAGTATTGGATGAAGCTGGGACTGCATTTGCACTGTTGCTGAGGAGACAACGGCTGCTGCATCTGCCTGTGCAGTCATTGTAGTATGAACGTCTGAGGGAGGCACTGGGTTCATTTCAGTGAGCTTGGACTTTATCCCAGATATAAACTAGATGTTTTCGGAAGACACGGATTTCACCCTGCTCTTTTCATTACCCTTTATACACTTGTTAATTCAAACCRATATGTTTAATTTGAATATCTAAAATAGTTAATGATTATATATAACTTGCACTTTGCAATTTACTGAGTGGTCTTAGGCACTTTTCAGGAGATGCCACTCTTAATAGATCTACTTTGCAACAGAGCAAAGTGAATGGTGGGGTAGAACATTTTACAAAGAAACCCTGTCTGCCAGTAGCACAATGAGGAGCAGGGTCCATAAGTGCTGGGTGCTAATTTGCTGCTATATCTACTCAGGCACCTTGACCTTTTTAATTAAGTATGCAGATTAGTCCAGAATTACCAAAATTGTCATATATTTGAGCAACTACAGTTGCAGTTGTAGCTTTTCAAACCCTGCAAAGCAAGTATGCAGATGCTCAGATTTAGTCATTCTGATCAGGATTCACTAAGAGCAATATTTCTCAGAGATATGATGCTGATTCCTTTTCTGTGTGATGCTGTAGGAAACGACACTGTACTGCTTTTGCTAAACCTGGGGGTTGCACAAGGAGCAAGGCCAGATTGAACAGGGCTCTGAGCAACCTGATTTGATTGAAGATGTCCCTGCTCATTGCAGGGGCATTGGACTAAATGACCTTTAAAGGTCTCTTCCAACCCAAACCATTCTAATTCTATGATTTGACCTATAAATGATTTTGCATGAGTGGAAGACAGTGAGCATTTAGTAAAGAGTACAAAATCTTCAAGGACTGATCTAGGGTGTCGAAAAATAATAATGGTGTTCAGAAAAAGCTAAAAAGTGTAGGTGGCAATCTGGTGGCGGTTGAGAATTCTTTAATCTACGTGAATCCAAATGGGGATGCCATTAACCTCATTTCTAGGCATAAGAACAATCAACATCCCTTTTCCAGGAGTTAACTGATCACTCTATGTTTGATGATACATGAGCATGTCCTTAAAGCATTCACTCCTGGAGGCTAGTCACTACGTATGGATCACAAGTTGCAATGGGGAAAAATACTTGCATCATTCAGAACATTGAGGCAAAGCATGAAAATATAATCCTTTATATTGTGAAAACTCAAAATCAAAAAATAAAATGCCAGTTTCAAAATCTTCTTCGAAAGTGACAGCCAAAACAAACCAGTATTTTCATTCAGAATTAGTCTTGTGATAATTAGGGCAAAATAGTGTACACACTTTTAAATGTTCAGGTTTAACCTCACCGTAATTAAAGCAGAAATGTTGGACAGGTGAGAATTCCTGTTATTTTTGAGGGTGTCAGGAAAGTTGTTGCCCCAAAGCTGAGTTCGAAAACCATTTTCTATAGAGAGGAACAGGCTGTACTTTCGTGTTAGCCAAATTTAGTCAAGAGGTGCAACACAGCTTTTATYCATTAGGACTTTGGATTTGTTATGAAATGAAATATACCATTATTGCAGTACAATCTGGAGAAGACAAAAAGGGAGAATCTCTGCTTGTGTGTGTGAAAAGATGGAGAAGAAGTAATCTCTGTCTCAGTTTTCAAACTCTGATGCAGAGGATTTTCACAATGGTTTTGTTTTCTATCATATGCTATACATATTGTATATAATGATGTGAGAGGCTGTCTTTGTACCTGGTATCTTCTCAGCCAACGGTTTTGTGGGGGCTGATGGTAYGTATAGTTTCATATTCACAAAGGTGGCAAGCTCTGCGGTAGATGATTACAATAAGTGGTTCAAGTGGATGAATCTGACTGGTAGCACAACATTTAAGATGTTTTGGCATGCACATATTCTCACGCTTTGTCTGGACAGTATTTATACAAAGCCATTTTATTGTATTCAGTACCTAAAAGGATTTTACTTCATGTTGCACACCAGAGTTCTTCTTCTGACAGGTGCTACGTTCACCTTTCTTCTTTTATAGATCAGGAAACAGGAATTTACTGGAAATGGCTTTCTAATCTTCAGTTCTGCACTGGTGGATCCATTTGCCAGAAGATTGAAAGCAAAATAAGGGCGGGAATAGCTTTAAGTTTTAGCAACATGCAATACCCTACAAATTTAGTTAATTTTGAGTAAGTGTCAGAGAACTAGCCTTATTATCCAAGTAGAAATGTTCAATACTCACTTTCTGACACAGTATGTCTGGTAGACTTGATAGTGTTAAATACTCTGGTAAGTTAGATAAAGTAGCATGAATTCAAATAGAATATTTCTAATTTTTTAATATATTAATTTATTGCATGGTTGGGTATGCCAAATTGTCTCACTATGATTATCACAGGATCTCATAAAATTCTCAGTCAGTGATTTGTGGATGCTACATTTATCCTCAGAATGACTTTGATCATACATATAAGTTCTGCAACAATCATAAGGGCAACAGACAGGAAAAGGTATCCATATTCAGGACAGGGAAATTTGACTCGATAACTTTGTGGACTCATGACAAGACAAACTATTTGCACACCAAAGAGAATGAAAATGACAAAATAGGGATCTATGTTTAAAAATTTTACTGAAAAATAATGGAAGCAACAGTTCCAGGAGCCTCTGTGGAACCTGAAGTCTACAAATTGCTACCACACAGTGCAGAAATTCATACCCCTGATGGAGACATTGATTTACCAAGTACAGGGTGCTGTTAACAGTGTCAATCTCTGTTTTCTAGATGCAACATCAGCAATGACTTGTGTTAAATTATAACTGAATAAGCACTGCAATTGTAATTGCTTTTAATGAAAATGAACATCCATCATCTGTAACAATGTTGGCCTTGTTAATTTTTCTTAACTTTATTTCTATTCTGATTGTATCTTTTACAAGTGACATTTTAAATTTATTTACCTTCTAGACTGAAGGTCTATCTWTTGTCTGAGTTCTGTTTCTCTTACAGGTATGACACACGATTAACTCTCTCCCTTATGGTCTCTATTGATAAGTTAACTGGATTGATCTCATTGTTTTTTTCACAGTTTTGAATATTTTCCAGCCCACCAGTGATTCAGTGGTTCTTTTCTGAATCCTTTCCAAGGGTGGAGGTATTTCTTTTCCTTCCATCTTGAGGCCTGTAGTCAGTGGTGTTCTCCAGGCATCAATACTGGGTCCAGTCTTATTCAACTTGTTTATCAGTTACTTGAATGAAGGGATAGAATGCACCCTAAGCAAGTTTGCTGATGCTATGAAACTGGGGGGAGTGGCTGATACACTTGAAGGCTGTACTGCCATTCAGTGGGACCTTGATTGGCTACAGAGTTGGGCAGAGAGAAATCTAATGAGGTTCAACAAAGGCAAGTGTTGGGTGCTGCACCTGGGGAGGAATAACCCCAAATATCAGTACAGTTTGAGAACTGACCTGCTAGAGAGCAGCTCTGCGGAGAAGGATCTGGGAGTTTTGGCAGAKGACAAGTTGACTGTGAGCTGGCAGTGTGCCCTTGCTGCCAGGAGGGCCAAAGGTATTCTGGGGTGCACCAGGAAGAGTGTGGCCAGCAGATCCAGGGAGGTGATCTTGTCCCTCTACTAAGCTCTACTGAGGCCACATCTGGAGTATTGTGGTCAGTTCTGGTCTCCACAGTTCAAGAAAGTCAAGCAGCTACTTGGAGACAAGGAGTGAGTCCAGTGGAGGGTCACAAAAATGTTGAGTGGTCTGGAGCACCTCTCTTAYGAGGAGAGATGGTGGAAGTTGGGCCTGTGTAGTCTGCAGAAGAGAAGGCTGAGAGGGGTCTTATCAATATACATAAATACCTCAAAGGCAGGTGTCAGGAGGATGATTCCAGACTTTTTTTCAGTGGTGCTCAGCAACAGATTAACGAGTAATGGTTAAAAACTAAAACACAAGAAGTTCCACCTCAACATGAGGAATAACTTCCTTACTTTGAGGGTGGCAGAGCACTGGAAAAGGCTGCCCAGGAAGGTCGTGGAGTGTCCCTCTCTCGAGGCATTCAAAACACAGCTGGACATATTCCTCTGTAATCTGCTCTAGGTTGACCCTGCATTGGCAGGGGGGGTTGGACTGGGTARTCCCCGGAGGTCCCTTCCAACTCTAACAATGCTGTGATTCTGTGATAATTCTGTGATTCTGTGTTAGCATCCTTAACACAGAGAGCAGAACTGTGGCCAGAATTACAGTAGTAATTATAGCTTTGACAAACACAGGTTTTGTTGGGTTTTTTTATCCTGAAGAATATTTCCATGCTTATAATCCTGTAGCCCTGCATTTTGCAGTTCTTCAGTTGTGCAGTGTTTTAAGTTCGGTAAATAGTTTCTCACACACTTTTCTATAAACATAGCTCATGTTATTGTAACCGGCCTGATGTTTTGAACTCTTGTAACCTATATGATAGACAATTCCGTTAACCAGTGGACAGCAGGAAGTGGTATTCTCATCCTCCAATCCACAATGGTTTCTGAAAACATATAAATAAAGACCGAGGGCAGAGGCCACTCTCTCTCTTTTTCCTCCTTCCTTCCTTGGCCTCTGCCCTGGCTAGTAGACCCTAATAACTGCGTCTTGTGTGCTTATTTCRTGTCCGARAGCGACATAATCCTAGTATTATATTCACTCCTTTGATTTCAAAGTTGTACTGAGAAGCTACTCTGAGTTTATCAACCTTTGTCATACGAAGACTATTTCAGAACCACAGATTTCAAGACAGAATCTGCTATTGAATTACCATGGCCTATATTATTGCCATTGGTTTGTGGTTTAAGATTTGAAACACATATGGTTTATTTATAGAGATGACCTTTTCTCCTCCTTTATTTACTTCTCCCCATGTATTTGGTCATCACCAAAAACTATGCCTTTTCTACATGTGGTTTTATATAATATTTATCTATTCCTAGGCCATTGATAAAAAGATTAAGATATACAGAGACAAAAAGAAGTAAAAAACATCAGTAAGTTTCTACTCGAAATGCAGCTGGTTGGCACTGATTCAGATTTAGCATTGTGTTCCAAATCTTATTATTTAACAACTTCTTAATTCATTTATTATGTGAATGTTAAATTGTTCAAGCTTTATCACTCAAGACGTCATGTGGTCTCAAGTCAAGTGCATTACAGAAATCTATTGCAGCAACATCATTATTGTCATCACACAAAGTTGTAAACAGCAAAATGTTGCCAATATACTTAAATTTGCTACAAATGTAGAATAACATTAATGTTGCTGCATTCTTTTATTTCTTATTAGTTCAGTTTTATATTAGCCATTCTACGATTTCGTCTGCGATGCTGTTGTATCTACAGATCTATAGCTTTCCATACAAAAAAAAAAAAAGTAGTTTCTTAAATATTTTCAAAGAATGGTTATATTCTGGAACATCTGCAGATCTCCAGAATATATTGGAAAGTTGGCCATATGATTTAAGGTCTTAGATGAGTACTACTTGGATCTGCTTATCTTAGAATTCTCAGTTTTAGTAACTGTTGCTAAATATTGCTATTAGTTATGGTTGTAGTCAATAGTGTTTTGCTCACTTTACATTTTATGACTGCATTATTACCTCTCCTTGCCAAGATAGAAATATTTACTGAAAAATGTCTTTCCTCCTTTATTGTTAGTAATTATTCTATTTTATCCAGCTAGTAATTTATCAGTGTGGTTGGTTATATGAGTGATCTGGAAGGAACTTGTGGTTTAAACTTTGAATGAAGTATGTCTATTTCTTGACAGCCAACATTGTAGCCTTTGTGGTAAAACTAACTACAACAGAAGAAAATATTTTCTCTCTGATAGCATCAGTTATAACTTCTAAGAAAGACGATTTTTCTTAATCAGTAAAATATAGTGCTGATCCCCCCATAGTCTAGCCAGAAACTACAGCATAATGGGGAACTGACACTAGTCTGTCAATAACCGGATTGGAAAAACAGTAAGGATTATTTTTTTAATAAGCAAATGTTGTTAGTTATTTAGTTGCTATTACTATTGTTGTTTAAAAATGAGGAAGTTTTTTCTGACTAGAGGCAGAACTGGAAGTCTACATTTTCTTACTTATGCTGCCAGTTATCTGATGTTGATGTCAAATTCTTTTTTATGCAGGATCAAACAGAATTCTTATAATGTTTAATTGTCAGAAAAAGCTCTAAAATTCAGCATGAATATTTGAATGTAAGGAATTGTTAAAGAAATCAATGCTTGCTCACATTTTAATCCACATGAGAAAGCAGAAAACAGAAAATAAGAAGAGGAATACATGGGCCCTCTTGGAAATCAGCTGAATCTGAGTGTATAGGCTAGACTGGTGTAGACTCTATAGCTCTTTGTGTTATTCTTCTCATGCTTGGATTAAATTTGAATGAATTTCAGAAAGAATTCTATCTCAATGAATGCTGTTTATAAAACTTTGCTTGTCTTTCTCTTTTTCCTTCCTGCATCCCTTATTTGCACATGTAGAAATTACTGCCATCATAAGAACAGTTTAGAATGCCAGTGAAGTGTGTGTGGAGGGTCCATTATTTTTTCTATTTTAATGACATTTAATAGCATTGTACGACTGAAAAAAATTGCTTTCCATTTTCTTTAATGCTAAAAAAAGATATTTTTTTGGGGCTAATTTTTTTTAATTCCTGAAATCCCCTGAAATCTCTTTCTCTCATCTTGTCTTTGACATCCTGCTCCACTTTTGATGCAGGAAGAGGGAGGGGGGAAGGAATTGTAGTTACTTAAGGTGCAGAATAGCTCATGAGACAATTAAAGATCCAAACTGAATCTCTAAATCCATTCTATATCTTTAAAAGTCCACTTTGGATCTGGACAATTAAACATTCACTGATTTTAATTTTAACTTTAATCTTTGTTTAAACYCAGGAAGATATGTCAAAATTTGAACGCTGAATGTTTAAACATTTAAACATTGATCATGTGAACAACTAGAAGTTTTCATAGCAAAAATATCCAGTGTTTTACTGAGATTGACATCTGATGTGTCTTTATGTAGCTTATATAATAATTTCCATCCTAAAAAAGTCTGAATGTGTTATAAGTGAGAAGCAATAATTCATGAGGTTTTACTGCTGCATTATATTGCAGTTATGATAACTAGTTCCAGCAAACATTTGGAGCTGAATGACATAGTATCAAACAGCAGAGGGATTTTTCTGGTAAAGGGCATAAACAAGGCGAAGCAGAGACACAGACCAGAGAAAGCAAAGGCACTATCTTGGGGAAGGAATCCTACCACTGTGTCTTAAGTCTCTATTTATGATGGGGAGAACCGGGCATACATAAAGGCATTCTGAATGAGACCTTATTGACCTAAACTTAGGTACCTACAGTAGCCAGACAAGATCTCCTGATGCAGATTTTCAAAGTTTCTGCACTATCCATGGCTATTTGAAAACTGTAGGCATTCACCTTAGACCTATTTACTAGATACTTCAAATGTAGAGGAAAGACATCTGTCTGATATTGTTTTGAACCCTATGTAAAGATTTCTATGACTTCTATGAGCATTGTATGAATGGTACAGAAGGACACAAGTTAAGTAATAGAGAAACGTGACATACAGAGAGGTCTAACAGTGTATCGRGAAATGTACAGGGCCTTAATATTTTTCTTTTGGTTTCCCTCTCTTACACATGCATATCTTATGGATATTCTTGGCTTCTTTGCTGGTATTTTTTTCTTCTAAAGAATGGTATACAACGCCAGACTAGTGGAAAAAGAAAACTTAGTGATAAAAACTGTTAATTACTAGGAGTTACTTATTTTTACTTTACACTTTGTCCAAACAGGATGATTCTGTAAAGAATGGCTTTACTATGCCATTGCCTGCCAAATTCAAGCAGATACTGGGCCAAATGTAAAGAGAATACATTTTTTTCATGCTTTTGTGTTTTAATCTGCGATTTCAAAAACTTCAGTGATGTCCTCTTCTCGATTAGATAGATGTGTCTTGTTTTTATCTGAATAATCACTTCCCCACCAACTTTTCAAGAGAAATTCAGTCAGACAGGGACTGAAGGGAAGCACTCTGTGTGAATGAATCCAGGTCGGTGTGGGATGGGAAGCTACCTAGAGGATGGCACTCAGAAATTTCCACAGACACACTAGCTGGGAGGCAAGCTAAATGGTTTCAGAGGCAGCCATGGAATTATTCCAGGGCACCTGTCCTTATCTTCCCTCCCATACTCTTATTGTAAGATTTTATGTTACCAAATTACTCAAAGAATTTGACCACTGCCTTAAGTTGTATAGACCTTTCCTTTAATATCTCTATTCTAATTTTGAAACTGCTGATATTGCCTTTCTCACAATCTTCTGTGGAAACATTCCAGAAGTTCACTAAGTCCCGTGAAAAAAGGGCTACTTTTGTCTATTTTAAGCAAGTTTCCCAAAGTGCCCCTTGAGTGTTTGCACTAATGTGTGGGTGAGGATTCATGGCTCTGCACTCGTTTTGTACAACACCTTCACAATGTAAARCTTGAACACATTTCCCTCAGCTTTCTTCTTTCTAAACTGAAGAAGAAAAAACAAGAAAGTAAAGATGAAGACTGATAACAAAACTCTTTAGTCTCTTCTCATAGAGCCATGGTTCTTTCTTCTTTGTCATTTTAGCAGCTCTGCTCCATACCTTCTTTAATATGTCACTCCTTCTCTTCAGAGATGAACTATGCATAGTAGCTGTTTTATGCTGTTGGTACCTTCTTTTCTGTTCTCAGTGCCCTTCAAATGTGCTGCCTTTTTTAGCTGTTGCTTCACAGGGAGCCATGATACTTCCAAAGCAGCTGTATTTTCCTTAGGAACAGCACTTTCACACCTTGAGGAAGGTTATGGTATGAAAGCAGAGTSTGCGAGCTTTCTTTCTTATAGCAATAGGCAGCAAAAAGTGGAGTTATGAACTTGATGAAAATTCATCACTTTAGTACCTAAAGGTGGCCTTCAAGAAGGCTGGAGAGGAACGTTTTACAAGGACATACAGTGATGGGACAAGGGGGAATGGCTGAAGGAGGGTGGATTTAGATTATATATCAGGAAGAAATTCTTTACTGTGAGTGTGATAAGACAGTGGCACAGGTTGCCCAGAGAAGCTCTGACTACTCCATCTCTGGAAGTGTTCGAGGCCAGGTTGGATGGGGTTTTGAGCAGCCTGGTTTAGTGGAAGGTGTCCTTGCCCATGGCARGGGGCTTGGAACTAGATGGTCTTTAAGACTCCTTCCAACACAAAACATTCTGCTATTCTGTAATTTTATAATTTAGAATTAAAGCTGTTCCATGTTTCACATACTTTACTGGACAGAAAAGAAGAAAAAACATCAGAAATGTGCAGCATACAAAAATAATACACCTCCGTTTTTCCAAGAGTTTTGATGCACAACTTTTTCTTCTCAAAAGTTCTAAAAGATCATTTATGTACCTCTTTCACCTCATAAACCTTTTTTTTTTTTTTTTTGAGAGATAACTTTCTCTTGTAACTTAGATACTCTGTAGTCCAAACCCACTGCTGTGCTCTCAAATTTCTTTCAACTACTGTAACTCCCAGAACTCACTGCCAGGGACTAAAGCCATATATTATATACAACTGAAGCTGATCTTCATCTCACTGAGAAGGCTTTATGTTATTTTATTTGACACAATAGTATTTATTAACTTCAAAGTTACAGCGTATATAATACTTGAAATATTGCAGGTACAGCATGGGAAAAGGGCTTCRTTTTGCAGGAGGTTGAACCAAATGCTATTGTAATCACTAGAAATCCGGATTCTGTGCTTTGATATCTCTAGCAAAGCTAACTGCTGTCTGAATATCAATCAGGACGGACATGCAAGAAAAATGGGTGTTGAGTCATGCAGAGATATAAAACTGACTTCAACAAATATTTACAGGTTATTTTACTGTCTGTTGCCTCATACACACTGGAATTTGTTTTCACATGGCTAAACGGTTTAATGATCTTTAGAAATATTTCTAGACTTCTGAAACAACCATTTCCCTTAACTACAGCCTGGACTACCATTCAGTTTTGCAATCTAACAAAAGAAAGGGCTCTGTAGATGTCAGTTATGAGAGAGAATATATTGATGGTCCTTTGTGGGCAGGTGCCTAGCAATAGACATAAGAAAAAAACCTGTTGTGATAGAAACATCTGAGTCCAAGATGGATCTTGACTTTAGGTGGAATTAATGAAGATACTTCCCTAAGTGGAAAAGAAGGTGTACTTACTGTCGGGTATCCTTGTTCCTTCCACTTGAAAGTTTTGCACTAAGAGTTCCTGCAGTAATTATTACTGGGGGAAGAGGGTTTTGGGGTGTCATTTTACTGTGAATAATTACTGAATTAAAAAAACCAACAATCCAGGGACAAGATGAAAGTTCCAAACGTGACCACTGAGTGGCAATCAGAGTATATTCTTGAAAAGCTTGGGATTCCTTCTCTCGGGCTGAGCAATATGCAGACAACCAGGTTTCCCGTGTCCTTCTCAAGCAGTTACTGTGGCTTCTGAATTGCATGTGATTTGTAAGAAGTCCATGTGTATCCGTACATGTAGGGGAACCATGCTGGGATGAAGGTGCTTTTTAGTCCAAAACAGCTGCCAAAGAATGAAGCAGGACAGCAAGGCATAAAGAGGCTGGAGTGTCCAGCATATCTTGAGACTGTCCCGCATATGCAGCCCTATCCAGCAACAAAGAACTAGGACCTTGGGGAGATGCTCTATTCACTACCCCAGATCCCTTATAAGGCTGCCTCCAGCTTTGTATGTTCATGGTGTGTGTCTTGAGGCTGATAATAAGTTCATGAGGTCAAGAATATTTGTGCTTAGTTTTCAAATAGTGCATGGCACTATCTCTATTGCAAATAGCTCTGGAGAAATACACAAGCTGACCAAGTAAATCATGTCTACTCAGAAGGCACCTATCAAAGGCTTAGTTTTGATGTTTCCTTGCCCAGGTCAAAATTGCAATGGTGCCAGATTCTGTTGACTTCTTCAGGTCTGGGGCTCCTTATACCAAGGAACTTATGTATGCATGATACATGAAAATATGTGCATTCATAGTCACTTCCTGAAATTTTGGCCCCCAAACTGCTTAACAGGTCAGATGTCCAGCTGGTGACAGGCTGAATATCATGCTTTGGTAATTAGTGTCAGGTAATAAGCAGTTCTTAATAAAGAGTAAGATAGGATTATTATTGTGCTTATGATCTTAAACTTCTTTTTAAATTATTGTTTTTAAGTTTATTTTCTTCATAAATTGTTCCTAGCCATTACTCTATTGAAATGAAAAGAATGATTGATTGAGAAACTGGAGGTATTGCTTTCAAATTTTAAGGTCTTGGATTAAATACTTTATTGGCCAGAGACTTCCTACATGAGCTTCACTTCACTGGTCTACCTGGATTTCCATCCTCTGCCTGTAAAATAACAATGACTGCTTTTCCCTCTTTATGGAGCTACTATGAAGTGTTACAGTGAATGCAGTAAATGGAGTAAAAGAGTTTCAATAAGAAGAATACAGAAAAGTTTGGGCTAGACAGGAAAGGGGTTTTTGGTCTCCTAGAAGCTATGTAAATGGAATTTTGTCAAATGTTTCTTCACCTTACATGTTTTTCCAGCAACATGTCCATCATCAATATTGTAAAAGTAGAATGGAAGAAAGTTTCTCTTAAAAGTTGCAGTACTCTGTCAGTCATCAAGCATTTGTTTACTCAGAACTTGTTGGTGCCTATCCCATGACACATTCTGTTTCACAATGCACCATTATAACTTCAAAATATAATGTAGAACAGCTTCATTGTGTTCTGCAATTTTGCACACACAAACACACATTAAAAAGAAAAAAACAACTTCTTCAAACTCACAAATATTTACATATTTTTTTTCCATTAAGGTCTTTGTAAAACATTTTCTACATGTCTTTTCATGTCTTGTAATTAGTATTTTTGGAAGTGACTCAGCTAAAAAGGCATTACATAAGATTTCAAATAATTAAATTCCCATATGATTTCCAGCTAAGAAACCATTTTCGTTAGAGAGAAAAAGAAAACAAAAGCTTCTAAATCAAATGCATATTGATTCTTTTTTAATTTTACAAATATCTACTGGCTGGTCTGGAAGCTTCTCATATGTTGCTATTCAAACCTGGTGTTTGAACATTTCTGTTTGGAAAAAGTCTGATTAAAACCTCAACACTTTCCTCAAGAAAAATTAAAGCAAACCTTTGTGTAAGGATAATATTCCAAGAAATCTAGGAAAGGATTTCAGTTATAAGTTAGCATCCCTACATAGGTAAAGAGGAGAAATTGAGTTGCTTGAAACAAAATATTTTTTTCTGGGCAATATTTTTCAGTAGCTGTTATTTTGAGTAAAGGACATGCTGAACTGAAAGATGGGACTTCAAAATCCCAGGCTGTAACTTGGTGTTTCCTAGCAGATACAGTTCTATCCAAGGTGAGTGATAACTTTTTAAATTTAACCTATACTGAAAACTGAGTTGGGCCAAAAGAAGTCTCAATATCTTAAAAAATCTTTCTTAAGGCTGGGTTTGGGCAACTTTTTTGAGCTTAGAGGACAGATTTTTCACTCTAGAGCCCACATGAGCTAAAAAGAGTTGTGGCAGTGGTATTAGTTCTCTAGGTCAGAGTTTCAACACTGATTTCATGGGGAGCAGGATTAAGTGGTACAGTCCACTATTTTTGATAGGATTATCACAAATTGTTTGCTGATTAAGAGCAAAAAACTCATTAAGAAGGACATCCAATTCTCCAGGGAGATCACTGTGGTTATCAGTAATAACAGGCCTTGAACACTTTCAGGGATGGGGCAGGCACAGCTTCTCTGGGAAACCTGTGCTAGAGCCTCACCACCCTCACAGTAAAGAATTTCTTCCTTATATCTAATCTAATCCTGCCCTCTTTTAGTTTGAAGTCATTACTCTTCGTCTTATACTCCTTGCCCTTGTCAAAAATCCCTCTCCAGCTTTCTTGTACCTTTGGGTACTTGATGGTGACAGAAGTTCACCTGGAACTTTCTCTGGTAAAGGCTGAACACGCCCAACTCTCTCAGCCCATCTTCATAGCAGAGGTGCTCCAGCCTCTGACTTCTTTGTGGCCTCRTCTGTATGTGCTCCAACAGGTTCTTGTCCTTCTTATGTTGGGGCCCCCAGAGCTGCTTGCAGTACTCCAGGTGGGGTCTTATCAGTGTGGAGTAGAGGGGAGAATCACTTCCCTTGRTTAAGTCAAGTGCTGCACAGATGTGAGTTTGGAGAGCCTAAAAAGCCTGTGAGATTTAATTAGGGATGTTCATGTTATATGCCAGGTATATACACTGATCAGAATAATGTCTCATTTTTATTTAATACATATATACACACACACAAAAAGATATTAATACATACCTTATATATGAACCAATCTGCTTCATGAGACCACAATGCACAAAGCATGATAGAGTAATGGCATTTCTCTCTCTGTAACTAATGAAGTGTGGCAATGTCTTTCCTACTTTTTAACAACACGATTAGCACCAGCCCAAATGTTGCCAGATACTGCTCAGCACTCTGCAAGTTGTAGGCCATTGATACCTCTCATGACTTGTCCCAAGAACAAAGCCAAATTTGTATTTTAAGTGTATTACAGTGAATGATAAGTACCTGCCATATGGAAGTGTGACCTTTAGGAATGAGTTGTGATTTATAAAAAGTGCTAGATGATGCTCTAAACATTTTGTAGTCATGTAGAGTATACTTTGTAGAACTATTGCGCTGTATAAGAGCTTATTTTAAAATTAAATTTAAGCTTAGGCCTTTTCTGCAGAAGAGTTAATTTAATGCAATCCTTGGTGGTATTGAATCAGAAAYATTTATGTGAAGTTATTCTCTTTTTTATTTAATCCCAGACATATTTTTATGTGGCAGAACAAGGCAGCATAAAATTTAGCTGAACTCAGTGCAGTAGAAGGCACTCTCAGGACTCATTCCTCAGTACCACTGTAAGTACCATTATGGTACTGCTAGATTTCACCTTCTGGTGCAATTGAAAACAGATGCAGAGGAGAAATTTGGTAGTGAACTATTTTGTCTCATTAGTAAGACACATTTTATTTTTGTGTATTTTATATTCAAGTGCAGTTTGGAGAGCAGAACCTATCCTCAATTTACTCCTACGACTAGAAAGTAGTAATCCAAACAATGGTGAGAGTGGAAGGAAGCTTGTAGTGAAGTTGCTTCCCAGACATGTAGGGTGATACTACCTACCTATCAAGGAAAGTAATTTCCCAGTGACAGGAAGATCGGGCGCAGATTTTAACTTCAGAAGGCATTTCTTCAAGCTAAAAAACCTTCCAGAACTGCTACCAGGTTGGAGTAACTTCTACAGTCTCTATTCTTACACTCAGACTTGTTCTCAGTCAAACAATWCTGTGCTGTGACATACACGTCTATAGCACATTCAGTCCAGCTTAACCTGTTCTTGAATGCCAGACCCTCCTGGTTACTATATAGTAACATAGCAAACACAACAAATACTCCTACTATTCATGCAACCTGTTTATTGTCTGAGTAGTGCATTTAGCAGTTTAGCTTGTCCAAACATGCACTATCTGTTCAATCTTACCACTGTTMCCTGCATTTTACTTCTCCCTGCTATTTGTTCCTGCCTGCTTGCTGTCTCAATCTCAGCTGCAAAGTCCTTAGGGCAGGACACATTTTGCATATGATACTTCTTGGTCCTATTTCAGGCTAGACAGGAATAGTAGAATCTGTATTCTTCAGTTAATTACGGTAATTCTGTAAAATGAAATGAAAGTTACTGGCAGAGGCTGGAAATGTTTTTCATTCTGATTAGCTGTGTTTTAAATCTCTGGAGAAAACAGCAAAATTAACTGGAAATTGCTTATAAAAATTTGCCTGGATACAACAGCACCTGTATCCCATGGGTTTCCCAGGGAAATGAGAAAGCTGTCTGTTCCAAGTGAGAACTGAAGCACAGCAGTTGGTCCAGAATGATCATGAAACAGGAACAGCAGCACATGACTGGTCTCTAGTGACACTGAATGACACGTTACATTATATTCATATGTCAAATGATAGAGACATTTTTGATACTGCTCAGTATGCACAGATCAGGCTTTGTCACGTATCCAGCCTGTGATTGTGGCATCAGTTGCAAGTGATATCGAAGAATTGTAAACATACAAAATGATTACTTTTCTCATTAAAAACATGTGTTTTCCAGAACATTATAGCTGCCATAAAGGAAAGGAATATTAAGTTTTTCTTATCCAAAAATCTTGTGTAACCCTTCCAAAGCGATTTGATCATAATTTGGGGAAATGCCACTCGGAAATGCAGACTGAGACAGTATTTGACCTATTTGCAGGCCATGAAATTAAGAGCTCCTACTTGAAATGTGAAGGAAAGATTTGGTTTCATTTGTGACTACATTGTGTTCGGTTTCTGCAGGATAGCATTGTGTGCAGAAGTGTTAACAGTAGTGGTTCAACATTTTAAGAAAATGTGCAAACTTCCAGTCAGAGTCACAACAGAGAAATGAAATTTCTTTTTGTTGATTACAGAGCTCTGGATGTTTTCTGGGATTCATGGGGAAGAAATACTATAAGCTGTGATTTATTGCCAGGTGTGTTTTTCCTTTATTTCTTGATTACACGAGAATGTACACATAAATTCTTGATTCCTCTATTCTACTGTGTTTCCTACTAGGTCTCTTTGTTCTTTGCAAAAAAAAAAGAAAAATTCAAATAAATGTTAGAAATTCCAACCCAATAGCTATTTCCGGTTGGAAATTTTGAACCAAAAATATTTGCTTTATTTTGGGAAGTGGAATGAGAAATATAACAGGTATTAATTAAAACATATCATTAAACTGTAGATAAATAGCACTGGCTCAGAACAATGGTTCCCTTTGTCCCATGTTCCCTGGTTTTCACTTTCTTAAATCCCTTTTTTTGGGGGCGAAATTCTTATTAAGAATGGAAACACCTGTGGGTTTCTGCACCCAGGACTTCTAAGAATATAATTTGGAAGATGCTCAGATAAACAGAAGATTAATCTCATCCTGTTGGTGTGAACTAGGCTGGGTCTTTTTTAGTGGAATATATGTGAAAAGCATTAACTTGATAAAAACATGTGGTCATGGGGAAATAGTATGTATCTTTATACCAGCACCTCTCCTCCCTCAAAAAAAGTAAAATCCTATTTGCCTCAAAGCATCCTTGTCTCACTTCTGGTATGGATTTCAGTTTACAATATCAACACTGAAGGAAAACGTTTAACCTGTGCCTTGTGATAGCAACAAAACCCATTATCATTGTTTCTGGGTATGAACATACACTATGAAATTAGTTCCCTCACTGTAGACTTTTCAATGTAGGTTTAAAATAAAGGTAACAGGTGGATTCAAACAGATGGGAAGAGCACGAGTTATTAGTATTGGAACAGCACACTAGAGAAAATGTGTTGTTGTTTGAGCACTGACTAATTAACAACTCATTTAAATAGTCTTGGTGCATATGTTTCAAACTTAATAATCTCCTGCTAAAGCCAGAGTACCTGTGGCTAAGTTTAACAGGTAGAGGAAGGATTTTGTCCAATGTAGAATTTGGAATAGGCCTTTGGAGATATATTTACCTCGAAAAAGCAGGAATAAACACCTTTTAAAAAGAATGAAATGCTACTTAGTACATACAGACTCCTCTTCCACATGACGCTTGTAATAACAATAACAATAACAATTCTTCCTTGTATGCCTGACAATTCCCAACAGTTTGCACCCAAATTAGATGATATTAATTTTTAATTCCATTCTAGTCATACTTAAGTGAACTTAGATTCACCTCACCCACTTAGGCTTCTAAAGATCCTAACTTAGGAGCCTGGTCACCGAAGACAATGCACATCTCTGTAGCTCTCACTTTTTCTTAAATTTGTAGAAACACTTAGRAAGATTTTAAGGCAGCTTTTTACTCTGAAGGAAATTTAAACAACACTGTGAACTAAAAGATCCCTTCATAAAAGAAGCATTAGTCATGAGGATTAAGCGAGAAGAACCGGAGAAAGTTACAAGAGAATTTTTGCAGGTGCAATGACAAACTCTTTCTTCCCTGTTATATAAATTAGCTGTAGCATCACTTCTAGGTATCACTCATGAGTGAAACCAATTGATGTCCCCTCAAAAGTAATGCCAGGTAGGCTGGGAGTAATGTTAGAGTTAGTTCAATAGAAAAGATGACCTTTTAATAATGTCTTTTGCAAGCTGCTGCTTTCTATTCAGTGAAAATAAGTGCAGCTTGACATGAATGCATGCTACAAGATCACACAGTCCTAACTTTTATCAGTCTCATATATCATAGACTCCTAGAATGGTTTGGGTTGGAAGGGACCTTAAAGACCACCTAATTCCAACCCCCTGTCTGTTATGAGCTGCTCCTGAAGGTGATGGTAACTGAGGTTCTTGCTAATATATCCCTTGGGGCAGATTAGACTGAAACAGCACTGAATGACCAGTGTATATACAAATGCATATTTTAGAACGATATGTTTGCAAAGGAAAGGAGTTATGTAGCCTTTTTGGTTACTATCTATGGTAATATAGCAATAGGAAAGTATGAAGAAAATATATAAGGAAAAGAAAGAGAAAGGAAGGACAAGAGCAGATGAAGAGAGGAAAGATATCACCACCCATGGATCCAGCAATAAGACTTGATTACTGATGGTCACAGTCTTGATCTGTCAAGGAAGTGGGAAGCCCAGGAAATAAAGAGTTCAATGGATTAATATACATTCAGGTTCAGGTGGGAATGCCCAGGTACTCCCCTTCCAGGGACATGTGGATCATGTGCAATCCTCTGGTGGAAGGCCTCAGAAATGAATCTGGGGGTGCTTTGGTGCTTGTTGATGTTTGCAGATGCCACTTGTCCCATAACTTGGGCCTTTCTTATTTTCCCACTCTTTGCCACTGTTTGCCAGAGTTTTCGTCTGGATGCGTTAACCAGGATGTGCTAACCAGACGTCATCACCAGACCTGGAAGTAGCACCTTCCTGCTGCAAATTCCTCCCTTCTGTGCTTATCTCAAGTTCCCACAGTGGTGGCTTATTTTATGGCAAGTTCCTTCTGTGGCCTTGACAGTATTTGAGACAGACAACTGTGCTCTTTAAGTCCTTACACGGCCATGGGGGAGGGTGATCAGGTTGCTCAAAGCCCCATCCAACCTGACCTTGAAAACTTCCAGGGATGGGACAGCCACAGCTGCTTCTCTAGGCAACCTGTGCCAGTGCCTCACCACTCTCATAGTAAAGAATTTATTCCTAATATCTAATCTAAACCTGCCCTCTTTCAGGTTAAAATCATTCCCCTTCATCTCATCACTACATGCCTCTATGAAATGTCCCTCTCTAACTTTCTTCCAGCCCTTTTAGGTACTGAAGATTGTCTCCAAAGTCTTCTCTCCTCCAGGCTGAACTTCAATGCTCTCAGCATGTTAGCTGATCATACTCCTGATGGTTCCCACAAGGTGAACCTACATGAGATGCTACTTGTTCTTCAATACCATTGAATTAATGTAAGCCATTGACATTAGTTAATCTGATTTAGTATCTTGAATTAGGTGTGGCCATTCTGAATAATATCAGATTCATCCCAGGTTTTGTTTAACTCCATAAAACTTTAGAGATTTAAGGAAAAAACATTCCATTAAGAAACGGAAGTGTCCCTCTATAGGCAATCCAGGTTTTGTCTTGGAAGATTCAGACCTCACCACAATGAAGAAATACAAACTTATGTAGAAAATCATACATAAACTGGGACATAAAACATAGCAAACAATCATTTTAGGAGTGTTGAATTGTTCCTAAGTAATTTTGTATTAATTTATTTATACATAGGCATTTTCTTCATATTAATTGCTGTTGACAAATAGGAGTTCTGGTCCTTATCTTGGAAATAGCTTTTGTCAGCAGGCAGAAGGGCAGAGATTTTACTGAGAGGCAGAACATGAGCTAATGTTCCCCCGAAGAGCAATGATGAGGTTATGTGGCAATGCTACTTGTATTGATGACAGCATTATCCTATTATGATGGTAGTATTTGTACAAGAAATTGATGACAAATGATGCTGAGTGATCGGACAATGCTATCAGCCAAATAGGATGTTAAAGCTGCATCAGTCCTGTGAAACATAATCATTGCAGTAATTCTAGCACAACTCTCACTTGCTTAATTTCTCAAGGACAAGATTAATTGCTGCTGGAGAAAATCTTGATTGGATTGCTTATAGCTAAGTTGGTCTATCACATCACAATTTAAAGGCGCGTTTTTATTTGTTAAATGCAGCCAAAATTGAAATTGAGAGATTGATCCAGATTATCTTTTAGTGTCTTCTCAAAAATTGCACAAACATTTCTCTAAACAAAATTATAAAGGAGTACCTATAGTTGTAAGCTGTATGATGAGACAGGAGTAGTAGACTGTAATCTGTAAGAGTAATTTCTAAAAATTTAATCATATGGCTCCTTTTTTACTGCATACAGTGCTTCACATTTGCCTCTCTTCCCTTGCTGACAATCTATAAAATGAAAGAATTGTCTTTACTCCTAGGCTTCCGAAGACTTAAAGACAGGGAGTACTATGGAAGAGTAGTTTGAATAGCTCTAGCATTATCTAAGTTAGTGGATAATGAAAGGGGCTCTGACACAGAACAGCCCAGAGCAATGGTTTAGCTTACTCAAACACAGTGTTTCTTTCTTGGGTGTGTGATAAAAGCTGCATTTCTCCTTTCATAGATGAGGAAAGATCACATTGTCAGCGTATCTTGCACATCAACACAAAGCAAAAAATCAAATCAGCACAAAAATAAACAGTATATTTCCCTGTCTGCTTCACTTGCAGCCTTGTCAAGTTCTCTCTCAGTACTAAAGGCAGTTGAGAACCACTGCAATTTTTTTATCATTCTCTTAAATGAACGGCTTTAGGCTGGAAATTGGTCTATACAGAACTGTGTCTTTCCTTCTGGCACTGCAGTAGTTGTTGAATCAGTTAGSCTCTATCTCTCTAGTCTAATTACTGATATAAAATCCCCAAAATAAAAAATAATAAGTCTTGATGAACTTATCCTAGCTCGTGGGAGACGGCATACCTATTCCCTCATAACCCCAGAAGAAGGACTCAGGCCCATTCTTTGCAATTATATCTGTTTTCCTGTTGGCTGATTTCTCCAACAATGAACTCTGTGGAATGAATCAAGACAGGATGGATGCCCAACCCATTTACAATACTGACAAATTCCTCATGTTTCAGCAAGGCATACAGCAAGGATAAATAAAAATTAAAAATAGATATTCTCTATCTTTACTGTATTCCCTCTACAGACATGCACTATGTAAGGCATCTAATTCTATAAACACAAAGTGGGATCAGTACTCACGTTAACGYTTTGGCTCTTAAAGCTGAATATATTTAAGCTGCCATATTATGTTCATCACAATATTCGCTTTCACAGATACCTGTGGGAATAGTAATACTATAGGCACTTACAGCTGCCAAAGGTCTGAGACCCCAAGTCTGTTCAATAATTACTCTGAAGTCTGAAACTAGGAGAGGGTGATGTAAGCAAAGAATTGCCTCAGTGGCTGAAAGGGAATTGTAAGTCCAAAAAAAGCCTTGGAAAATTACCTTTGAAGAACAGTCCGTGAAACAGATCCAACTAAAATCTAAGTATTGAAAAAACTCCACTCAGAAATTTTTATTGATGGTTTCTCTCGGATTCCTTGAGAATATCAGCCATTCCCCAGCCTGAGCAGTTTCTCTCTCTACAGGAGATACCCGTACAAGTAAATTCAGAATCAGAGAAGTGTAGTTAGCTGAACAGATGAGAAAGCCAAAAGCAGGCAGCAATTTAATTAAAAAGGAACTCCCGATTGATGATGTGCTGGAGAATGCATGGAATGGAGTCTCAGTGACTTCATACCAGTGAATTCAAKGTGAGGAAAGCAGGTTTTGCAAATTGTACTAAAGTGAGAGAGAGTGAAATGAGCTCCAGGGAATACAGACAGCAGATAAGAAGCTGTTAAAGGAAGCAGAAGAGATGAGGAGGTGGTTATTATTTTTCTGGACAAATGAACAGAGCCAGGCTGGTCCTGGTTCTGGAGTCCCAGCGCTGATTCTATTCAGTTACTTCAGTGCTCCCTTGAGCAGTGGGCTATGCCAAAAAGACTTTTTCCAAAAAATCATCAGGGCAAGGATTTGGCAGTTAGCGAGGGCCAGGAAAACTTTCCAAATAGGCATCTTTTCAATGGTCCCTCTGTTTGAGTGAGAGGGTTAAACACCATGGCTGCTCCCTCCAGAGGAGCTTTTTACCAGAAATTGGCTCTGAGCACAGTGGATGAGCTGTAGCTCAGCTGATATTTCCTCCAAACTTAGAAGAGCCTGGCAGCTGCTATCAGCTCATACAGATCACTCTTCACAAGCTCTAGTCCTTCTCCCAACTCAAATGTTTCACACAAATGCTAGGGACAGAACAGCTACTTATATTTTTTCTATGTGCACTTGCTGAGAGAATTCCAAGTAGGAAGGTACAGGCAGTCCCGTAAATGTGGTTCCTAAGGGAAATCTGCCTTTCACTTTTTATACGTCATCTGAAATGATGCCTCATCCCTGGAATTGTTCAAGGACAGGCTGGATGGGGCTCTGAGCAACCTGCTATAGTGGAAGGTATCTCTGCCCATGGCAGGAGACTGATGATCTTTAAGGTGCCTTCCAGCCCAAACTATTCTATGATTCTATGAAAAGTTTAAATACTTTACATTTCTTCAGTTTTACATGTGTATGACAGACTTTAAGGGCAGTTTGGCCATATTGATCCTAGATATAAATGCGTATTTAATATGTTTCAGCAGACCTTTCTAAATTTCTTTTCTCTCCATTTCACCTGTTTCTCCCCTTTCTTCTTGACATTGCCTGTAAAGACTTTGTGAAGCTCTTAGAACTAACTCTGAAAGGAGCACGGAATGAAATATCATGGTACATCTTCTCTCATGCAGAGGATGGCCTCCTCTGTGCTGCAGAATTTTCTTTGTGCTGTTCAGATGCCTAAAGTACAAAAAAAAAAGATGCCATAAAAAATCTACCAAGGCTAGAAGAAACCCCACAGAACTACTCATTTTTTATAAAAGAGAAACAGAAGCATTATTCTCTCTCGACATTTTTAGTATCATACAGTTTATCTCTCCCTCTCCCTGAAAGCTTTCCTAGAGTCCTTTGAAAAAAATGAGTCACTCTTTCACACACATCAACTTTCAGATACTTTTAGAATAATGTGCCTTTTTAAATATTTTTTTAAAAACTGGAAACTTCTTCAAATAAATTTTTTTCTCCTTGAAGGATTTTAAATGCTTGATAATCCCAAGATGTTTTTAAATACTAGGACATCTATTTTTTTTTTTTTAAATTTCTCTGCCTTTCTCAAGGATTATAAAAAATGTCCATGAATGATGCACTGCAGTGAAAAAGTCACCAGAGGTAGAAAGAGGGACTTCAACGGAAAAGAGGAAGTTTATGTTTTTCTTCTCCTTTAATAATTTCCTRTAGACAGTCTGGTCATTCTCTGAAGCTGCTGTTTGTTTGTATCTTAGCTGATAGAAGAAGCTGTAGATGAAGGAAGTGAAACACTTGAGTGCTGAATGAATCAAGGTTAGAACAAAATTCCTGGAACCAGATGCTGAAATATCCTTACCCTGCATCTTGCTTAGTGTAAAGATGTCACAGAACATCTCAGAGCAGCATGTCTGGCTTCCTCCTGGATGGCGTTTTCTTTTACCAGTGCCATTAATTCAATGCCATGGCATTATCAGTGCCACGTGTTTATGGCTAAATATGGAGATGTTTATCCTGTGATTATTTGTGTCCTGCTATTTAACTCCAAAATTATGAACCTTTATTTCTTTCTGCTTCAGTTAAGCTTTAATTTCTGTTATATGCTTTGCTGGTTACTTTGGGGTACTTTGGGCACTGCCCAGGACTGGTCTGATAACCACAAACTGCATATTGTGTCTGTGCAGCGTTTCTGCTGAAGCAGTAAGGAAAGGGATATGGGAAAACAGATCATAACTTGAAAGGTCCATGAAGTAATTTAATGTACTTTGGAGACATCTCCAGAGACTGCAGGTGTCAAATATGAAAATCCCTGCATTCTTTTTCTTCCCCTCTTTCAAGCTAAATCACCCTTCAAGCTGTATGATTTCAACATACTTCTGTCTTGAATCTGTCTATCACTTTTACACATGCTGAAAGGTTCAAGAGTTGCCTAAAAATGTTTAAACCTCTACTTATTCCATCTTTAAACTTGCATAATACTCAGAATTCCTCTAATCCCTTCTTCCCATGTAGCATTTGAAAAGTTTTGAGAAAAAGGAAGAGACAGAGAGAGGGAAAGATAAAGGAAGGAAGGAAGGAAGGAAGGAAGGAAGGAAGGAAGGAAGGAAGGAAGGAAGGAAGGAAAAGGAG
>JACAXG010000022.1:5393872-5567792 GCA_018881555.1 Amblyornis subalaris
AGAGAAAGAGAAAGAGAAAGAGAAAGACTCTTACACCTTTGTTCATACAACCTAAATTTAACCTCCAAGACACCTTTTGTAGCAGAAAAGCCCCAGATTGTTCTCATGCTCATAACAGGATCAGTCCTTTGTTAATAATGATCTGGCAAAAAGCTTTGTTTATCCCAGCTGCATTCTGCTGGATTCAGTCCACATGTGACAGGGCTGGCAAAAATAAATGTGTCTGTCTCTTGTCGGAATGGCCAATATGTTTTCATATATTTTCTAGGAAACAAATTCTGAAATTTATGAGCTGGTTTTACATAGCAAAGACAAATAGTTAACTAAGCTRCAATATGTCTAGACTCAACACTTGAGCCTGGAAAACATTCCCAGAATTGCAGAATTATTTTGACTGTTGAATTATCTGGGTCAGAGTTACACAAGCTTTTGAAAATATAAAATTATACCGAGTATTATGAAAGTACAGGTTTTCATACCAGACTTCTGCTGGTTTGCCTTTACAACTGGGCAATAGTACAATAATAGTCTTTCTTTTAAGACTCTGAATTACTTATCCAGTACCTGAAAGACTTCAGATAAAAAAGATATACTGGATATGTTTAGGTTTATATTGGATTTTTCAGTGGGTCTCACGTAAAATTTGGAAAAGGTTTGTACTATTTTCTAATTCTTGCAAATATTTGGAATTAATCTTGGGGTTTTATGGATTAGGTGACTTGTTGAAATAAATAAAATTACTAAGTACATGAGAATAATTTGCAATTAAATTACCATCATGTCAATGTTCAYTCAATCAATGCATTGAAATGAGTAACCACTTAGAGAAGTACAGTAGAGAAATAGCAAACATACTTCACATCTGTAGGTAATTAAACACATGCTTAACTTTATCCTTCAATGATTCGATGAAGGACTTTAAAGTTTTGTACAGGAAAACTTCAGCTTGGCATAGGTGATAAGGGGAAAAAGATGCTGTATCACACAAACCACCACCACAACCTGAGAGAAGAAAAAATGAAAGAAAAGTTGGAAACAAGAGATGTGTCTATATGGTTTGTCAGAACAAGGAAAAGGGTAAAAATACTATGTTCCATGCAATGAAGACACAAGTTAGGTAKCTCCTTATCATCTCTGTCAGCACTAACAATCAAATAGGGACAAAAGGAAAGAACAGGCTACAAGGGCAATYGATGAGTCTTTAGGGGCTATAAATTAAGGAAACAACCAGGACTTTTGTCTAGGTAATTCTGAGGAAACTATCTGAAGGGATGAAATCGATCGATTTGCCCAATAGGAAACTAGCTAAAACAGAAATAGCAACAGAATCAGTCAGGGGGAATTTTATTGCTTCACAACAGAACTGAAGAAGTAATATTCCCTGATTTTACATACAAAGAAATTGAGGTAGGCTGTATCTACTGATTCAACTGCTAGCACCTTCCCACTGCCCTCTGTAACAGCTGGATTAGTACTAAATGCCAGAAGTGTCCAGTTCTTAAATTTTGGCCTTGAAGGCTCAAAATGGCAATTGATTTCTTAATTCACACTGCATGCTAATGAGCAGAACTGTAATTTTCTAGCTTTACAATTTTTTCCTCACTAATAGGCTGTYCAATCCTGTTTGTATTTAGTACTGCAACAACAGTATCTCTTATRTGCTTTCATGAATTATGGGTATATTTCTAAATAGTTTAAAAGGCGGTGACAGAAACTCAGACTTAACAATTCTGATGAAAATTGTTCAATGACATTGAATTGCTTGCATGTAATTGATCTACTATTTCAGGCTATAGAACTTGTTGATGGAAGAGTGTGTGTACTTGTAAACATATGTGTTCAAGACTGCATTTTTGAGGTACCTTTATTTAATGATCAGGGATATATTTAGGAGTCACCTTCACATAAAATCACTTGTCAACACATTCTCTGTTGAACTGAGTCAGAAATTTCATATCCAGTTTTACTTCTAATGAGTTGGCAAAGCTCAGCTATAAATTGCAAGCTGCATTCAAGTTAGCTGTAAAAATATTTGGGGGGGGCATAAAACTGGAGTTGTTTATGTGCTTCACTTAGCATAAATAATGTATCAGTTTATTTTAAGATAAATAATTCAAATAAAATGTTGGTAAACTATGAAAACCTTTTTATATGGAGATTTGGAAAGAATCATACCTCCTTTGAGACTTATACTGAATGTGTTCACTGTGGACCTTTTAACATTTTTTAAAAGATCCTTGTTGATATTATGCATGTCTTTTTCATTCTTTTGGGGGAAAAAAATCACTTTTGTTGTTGCATGACAGATGGCAACCACAAAAGAAATCATATTAGATATGTTTGAAACACATCATATGAATTTAAATTTTATAGACAGATGTTTCACAACAAGCAGTGCTYTGCAGAGAAATGAGGGGAGCAGAGAGAACAGCATATTTAAGTTAGCACATGCACATGCATACATATATATATTTATATATAAATATGTATCTTATGATGCATTAGACTTTCCACAAGAGTAGCAATAGCAGATTATAAAGTACTGCAGCTGGGAAGCACAAACTCTTTAGTTCATGTTTTGAAGTGTTTTCTATACACACAGCAAAGCAAGAGGACAGGAAGAATATATTTAATAGGAAACAGTGTTGATTTAGAACTTGAGTCTGACTTTGTTCTCATAAGTATGCATGTGTGTGTGAAAGTAAAATGAATCTTGAAATATAGCTCATAGAATTTTTTTCCTGCAGTGGAGACCTTTCTAATGAAAAAGAACAAAAATAAGTATCTAATAAATAGGGAGTAAATCAGACAAAACTCCAAAATTTTTGACTGGGTAATATTACCCCAGAATCAAGATATCTTAATTAAACTTTCTTCACAGTTCAAGCTCCTAYAACATGGGATGACCTATTCTTTGGAATGGGTATTCTACAGATATAATTCAATGATCAAAATCAGCTGTGGATGAAACTAAGCCACTGAAACCATTTAAAGTACTTTTTAAAAACAAACAAACAAACCCAACCTTTCTCTTTTTCCCCCCTACTCTTCTATTTTCCTTTTGGGTATCTTCTTACCACAATCAGTTCCTCTGGTCTTTTCTGAGGCAAACATCAGCTTTTCATCACAAAGAAGAAAGCAGCACATGGAAGGGAAGCAGCAATCAGGGATTGGGACAAGACAGGTGTCTGTCTTCAGTAGACATAACCATAGCCCATTCACAGAGTTAAGATAAAGCAGCTCCAATCTCAAGCTGAATGAGGGGCCTAAACACAAAAAGGCAAAGAAATATGAAGAAACGAAGTCAYCACATGCAGAATGCACTGCAACTTTTTTCAATTGGACTATGATGATATTCAAGAATTAGAATTTTTTTTCAAGTAGAATTTCTAAGGTAGAGGCAGAAAATATGTGTCCTAGCCAGTAACTGTAGTACAGCTGTTGATGCAGCAATATATGAAATTATATAATAGGCAATGAAAATCTACTCTAAATTCTCAGTGGCACAATAGTTCAGAACAAAACTTTTTACACTCGTAATTGCTACCTCTTAAATTTCTTCAATTATGCACAGCATCAAGAAGAAATAAGCCAGGGATAGATTAGGACAGCTAAAGGCCTGAGAGAATTAGATCTGGTCAGGGATCTCAAAGGAAATGAGCAAAGTTTCTATAGGTATTTTGGTGATAGAAGGGAGTCTAGGGAAATTGTCGACCACCTCCTGAAGGAAGAGACTTGATGCGAGGATGGGACCTGATAAGATGCATTCACAGGTCCTGAGGGAACTGACAGATGAAGTGACTAAGCCATGGAAGGACTCCATGAGAACTTGTGGCCGTCTGGTTAAGTTCCTACTGACTGGAAAAGAGGAAACATAACTCCCATTTTTAACAAGGGAAAAAAGAAAGACCCAGAGAACCACAGGCCAGTCAATCTTACCTCTGTACCTGGCAAGATCATGGAACAGGTTCTCCTGGAAACTGTGCTAAAGCACAAGGAAAATAAGAAGGTGATTGGTGACAATCAACATGACTGCACTAAAAGCAAGTTGTGCCTCACAACTTTGTGGCCTTTTATGACAGGGTTATAGCTTGGAGGAAAGGTCATCTACGTGGACTTGTGCAAAACATTTGACGCTCTTCCTGGAGAGGACTTTGAGCCACCTGATCTAGTGGGTGGCATCCCTACCCATGGCAAGGGGGGTTGGAACTAGGTGATTTTTAAGGTCCCTTCCAACACAAACCATTCTCTGATTCCATGATGTTTCCATGAGAAAAAGTTTCTTCCACTTTTGCTCTCTTTTTTGGAGCTGAAGTGTTGTCAGAATAAAAATTGTGTAAGTGTGATGTGTCTTGAACCATGGAAAACTGATATCGATCACAAAATATTCCAGATAGACCAGATTAAGAGAAGAAAATATTAGAAAAAACTACTTTTGCTCCTAAATTACACCCTTCTGAAAGATAAAAATGAATAATGCTGTCTGCACACGTCTAATGATATTCCCAGAATTGCTTCAYATATCAACAGATAAAAAAGGGCATTTAATTAACAACTCTCCTTTCTCTTTTGAATGAAACCAGAAACATCCTTACACACTTAGAGAAGACATAACCAAATGATCTGTTTGGACTTGTTAGGGTTCAGCAAGACATATTTTGAAGCTCAGTTTCTAATTATTGTGATAGTTGTATATCACACTTGAAGGCTCTTTCTCAGTGGGTTTCAGTGCTCTATGGGTCATTGATAAAGAAGAAAAAGATTGACATTCTGATGTTGAAAGTGTTATATATTCTTTTATTACAAATTACTTATATCTGTTCACACCTCCTGAGATTTTAATATAATTTAAAACAGAGTTCATTAAATTATCAAGGACATAGACAAGGAAGGTTACATGACCTTACAACATAATGAGGTAGATATATATAGAAATGGTTACTTTGTTAGGAAACAGAAAATATTTGTGACCCCTATTAGACACCTGTCTGTACAGACAGATGGACGTGGTCTCTCGTCCCAAGTAACAAGTGAGAGTATGACAGGAAATGGCCTCAAGTTGCACCAGTCAGGGTTTAGATTGGATATTAGGAAAAATTTCATCACTAAAAGTGTTGTCAGGCATTGGAACAGGCTGACCAGGGAAATTATTGAGTCACCATCCCTAGGAGTATTCAAAAAGTGTGTGGATATGGCACATGCAGACATGGTGTAGTCATGAACATTGCAGTGCTAGATTAATGGTTGGACTCAGTGATCTTAGAGGTCTTTCCCAATCTTAGTGATTCTATGACTCTAAGTGATTCTTTTGGAGAGTGTGTTTCTGATGGGTTATATGTGCGAGAACTTTTATTTGCAAAGCAGAGTGAAGCAGAATTGAATGCTAAACAGCCCTGAAGATATAATACACTGGCATAGATCTAGAACATCCACACTCGTAGAGAAATAAAGTCTATCTACCCATGAAACAGAAAAAATTGTTCTCTTTGAAAGCTGTCAAATTACTCTCAAACTTCCTCTCCCTGAGGACAGCTTAGCTAATTCATAGCTCAGCTAATTCATTGCTTTTTACAATTAACTCTTCTTGACAGAAAACAGCAAGGTGCTTAAATTTTTGCAAAAATTCACCACACTCTCTGGCAAATAAAACCACTAAACCCAGCAAAATTAAACTATAATGATTTAATAATATTAAATAATAGTCACTTCCTATAGACTAACATTTATCAGCGTTCTTAGGTCTCGAAAGAGATGAAAAGAGAGACAAATGTTACTAAATCTAATATAAAACTGGAGAAAAAAGATGTGGTAGATTAGAAGCTACCTCATAACTGGGAAATACAACTATAATCATCTGGATTCTATCTGCAGAAAATCACTATGCAGTAAAACCCAGGCAAGCAAGCAAGCAAGCAAGCAAAGCAAACCTATAACAGGTTTCTTTGAGTTGCTAAAGAAATTTTGTGCTCTAGATCTTAACTCATCAGACTTAAAAATATCCTCTTGTATTTCATTAAACCTCCAAAAGGTCATTAATGTGTGAGATCATTAACTCAAAATAATAATAAAAAAATAACATTACCGTTTTAATAACACACTTGATTGATAAATCAGTAGATATTTTTCTGTCAGACAAAGAAAATGGGTGCTATTTTTAAAACAACTGCAGGAGAATTTTACCTGTCACATCAGAATTTAGCTATCTGATTTGGAAAAGAAAGTCTTTCTTTTGTTCAATGAATTAGATCAGAGCTTCTACCTCCTCAGAGAAAGTTCCTTTACATCAAGCCTGCTCCATTGTCTTGCCACTTACATAAAACATATTTGAGGAGTTTAATACAGCTTCAGAGTGGCAGCACTTAGAGGATAGCTTAAAGAGGCCGCCCATGGAAGAGGTGGAATCACCATCTCTGGAAGCCTTCAAAACACATATAGACATGGTGCTTAGGGACATGGTTTAGTGGTGGACCTGGCAGTGCTGGGTTAATGGCTGGACTCGATGATCCTTGAGGTCTTTTCCAACGTTAATGATTTCATGATTCCATGATATTTTGTAGAGGTTTATGTGCAGTTGCATTTCTATGGCCAAAACTGTCTTTGCTAATATTAGAAGCTAAGTTTGACCCAATTCTATTCCATAATTCTGTGGGACTACCTGAAATTCGCAGATTTGATAAGCATGGAACAAACAGCAGTCATAGCATGGCAAAACCCTTGGTGAACRTAGCAAGTTAGCTAAAAAACTTCACTAATTCCTGTTTTGATTGCTAAACGGATTGATTAGAAATAAAGCATGTCTTTATGCTTAAATACTTAAAGAGCATGAATTTTCACCTTAAAACCAGTTCGATATGTAATAAGAACTGTATAATAATCTGTAAACTGTCAAGAAGATGAGTTCTATCAGGAGAAGGGAAAGGTGTCTGCTGGACTTTGGATAATTTAATAGTGATACCTCTTTCAGAAATCATGGGTACCAGATCATCAGAATCAAGGGTACCAGAAGATAGAAATAGTTGTATCTTTTTCTAAAGTACATGGCAAAAAATGGCACAAAATCCCTTATGATATTTCCATGGAAAGTTGTGGACTGATGGGCTATGATCTTACAACCTCAGATCTGCTTGTTGCTAGTGCTTTTCAAAATACGAGGTCCTATTACTTTCCATAATCACAAAGTAATAATGTATAATGGCAGATATCCTCCTCAATAATGACTTAAGTCTTAAAATTTTGATTTATCAAATGTGGAGTTTGAAGGTACTGAAGCATAGTTCTAACGCAAAGTTATCGCTGAGTTCTTGCATATGTTATGTTACCACTTCTTAATCTTGGGAAATTGTATAGTGACCTACACAAAGAGCCATGTATAAAAACCCTTGTAAAATATGTTATTCACCCATAAATGGATCTTTGTAAAATAACACATSCTATCATATTTTTATATTACTATATTTTCCTTTAATCTTGAAGAATGAGTAGAGTCACTGGTTGGGTTCATCTGCCTAACAGAACAAATGGGAAGTGGTCCTCGTTTTGATGTCTCTTTTGATGTTGAGTACTGTCTTACTGCTGAGAAAAGAAATCTTTGGTATGCCATCCACACTTCAGAAACCTGCTGCCTGTTCATGCATCACTCCTAGGAACACTATCAAGCCCTCCAGGCAGGATTGCTCATTCTGCTTACTGTTTTCACTCTCTAAATTATTTGCAATGTAAATAAGCCAGAACAGATTAATAGATTGTGAGAGAGGAGTAAGAAGAGGAAAGAGAGATATTCGGACTTAACGTGTGATTTTGCCTTTGCAGCAAARATTTTGCACCCTAGATCACATAATAATAACTGGAAAGAAATCCAGAAAACAAGGACAGGGCTCCCTACATGTATTCACAGATTTGCAAAGCTCTTCCTTCGCAAATCAGAATTGTCCTGCATATGATGATTTGCACTGATTACTCATTTTAGCCATAGTTACCCTTCTAGTCATAGTTTAAATGCATAATATTTAATAAGTAGGTGTGTAATGGCCAAGAAGAGTGCTCTGTAGATAGTATCAAAATGAGCAATTGTCAAATTTTTGAGGAAATGTTATGAAGATTTCATGTTCAAGACATCACATGTAGTGGTACTTCATATAAAATGAGATGGAAACACTCAAAAGTGTTCCAGTAATTATGGTTTGGGGTTCTGTTCTATCTTTTTTTTTGTCCAGGACAGAGTTAATATTTTTGCAGCAGCCGTGAGGGAGTGGAACCAAGGGCAATATTGGTGTGTCTGTGTTGCTGTTGTACAGCACCTTACCTCACAGTTGGGGTGGAATTAACAGATTCTCACTTCCGAGAAGGAGTGGAGGCGTGGCTTACAGTCAGGAAGAAAAGGAGAGTGGCTCACAGTTTTTATTTTAGTGGGTGCACTAAATTAGGGAATAGCATTCCTAAACCATGACAAGTTCTCATTAAGCTCTTCTAAAACAAAACTCACTGTTGAGTAAGGTCTAATTCTAGAGGAGTTTGCTATTTAGGTATTGGTCTCCTCAAAACCCTTAATTTTCTTTACTTAAGATAGTAAACATTGTTCTTCTTCTACTAGTAGTTATCATTTTCTCTTCAACTTCTCTACATATTCTTTTTTTTTTCTTGAACTATCCAGTATTTCATATGGAACAGATGCAGTATCTAAAGAGTATGAGATTATGAGTAAGGGTAAGGGAGCAAAGAAATGTGAAGTTAAATCTGTTTGAGTGATGATTTTTATGCAGCTACTGAAAAGAAACATTAGCATTTTTCCATGTGAATGGTGTAGGATCATAGTATCACTCAAATATGAAGGCATCTTAGGAGGTCCCCAGTCAGGTCCCCTGCTCAAAGAAGGGTCATCTAGACCAAGATGCTCAAAGCTTGTTCTGATTCGGACTTGAAAATATCCAAGTATGGGGATCACACAACTTCTCTTGGCAACTGTTCCAGTGATAACTATCCTTATAGTAAAAATTATTTTCTTTATATCACACTAGAACATCCCTGTTTTTATTTAGGACTATTTTGTCTCTCCTCCGGGAACTTAGTGCAGAGGATGACCTTGCCTTTTCAGTAACCTTCTCTTTGGTACTGGAGGATTGCTGTTAAGTTCCCTTTAACCCTGTCTTCTCCTGATGATTCTGGCAACGGTTTTCCTCCTCATTATGAATTCTRGGTGGTTTCAGAACATTTGTCATTTGAAGCTTTCCATCACTCAGAAGAAGCAGTAAGGAAGTAGTCGAGTATAGAGGTAAATAATTCAGCACTGAGTCTATATGCACTGGTGGATGCTATTAGCCCTGGCTGGCCCTAATCAGATCCATCCACCATGCAAAGTGGTCCCATAAGCCCCATATCATCTCTGCCATTGCCTGCCAGAAGTGTGTTGTAGGTATGCCTGTGCCTACATCCCTCACAACCAAGTCCATGCTTGGCTATGGACTCAGCTGATCTCCACTCCAATCTGTGGATTGACATCATGGTCCAACATTGGATCTGCCTCTTTACCATGAACTTGCCTGGGTATTTGTTTGGACCTGGTAGTATCTCTTCCGACCTAGTCACTTGCTGGGGGCTGCTATGGACCCTGACTGATGTGATCCATGCTGAGGTAGCCCTTAGTGCACCTTGATGTGGATAAATGAGCTCGTCTTSCATAATATCAGTCATCCTGACAGAAGTAAGATCTAGTTTATAATGAAGCACAAGTGAAAGCAGAATTGGAAAAATAATTACAATTCAGTAAAGCTGAATCTATTGTTTGATCCATCAGTAAAAATGGATTTCCCTTTTCTTGGAGGCCAGCAGAAATCTATCCATTTTATCTGATCAAAGAATTTCTGAAGAGGAGTCTGTGGTAGGATATGTCCATGCTTTAGTGTCCCATGGGACGGTCTTACACTGACTCAATGTCCATGGCAGTCAAAGAAATGACAACACAAAATTAGTAATCGGTCTTCTGTGCAATGGTTAAAAGCTGCAATAATGAGATGTTAGGCATGTTGCACTTGGCAGGATACTGTCTATAGAAACTGGCCTGGACTAACAATGGGAGACTTATGGCCAATGAAATTTCTGCAGACTCTTGATTTTAACCATGAAGCTTTAACAAAATTAATCAAAGCTGTTCAGGGAACTATCTCAATGGTACAAAGCATACGGAAAGTATGTATATCATGGACAAGGTGACCAGATAGCAAGCAGAATTCCTGTTTTCCTGGCATTAATGAGCCACCACATTAATTATGTTACAATCCTCATAAAGATTTGGAAATAGAACTAAATTATGGTGGGAAAGACAGCCACAAGCAAGAGACATGAGGGAGACACCTGGGTAGAAAAAATATGGGTGCTCTAGTACCTAAATTATCTCCTGTTTCGGTGTAAATACTTGTGGCTATTTTGTGAGAAAGGAATCCATTAGTTATATTTTGTCAAGGAGTTCAACTTTTTACTACTTCAGGAGCATTAACAATATATTTGGAAAGTAGTAAAAAGCTCACACAGGACTTTCTTTAAATTAGGTGTTATTATTTATACATACAGCAAGCAAGCATAAGTGGCTTTTGAGGCTTTGGTCTGGTAGAAACAGCAGCTATTATCCATTATTCTGACTGCCAACAKGAACAGAGGTAGTTTCTAGAAAAGCTACCTTTTACTTTCAAATGCAACCAGCAGGAATAAAATCAACTTGCTTTAGACAACATGGAGACTGCTGATTTTAAGCAGCAGAGGAAAATGTCGAAGCAACTTAAATCAAGAAAGCAGCCTTCTTTATTGCCAATGGTTTCAGTACACYGAGAATAACGGGGGAGGACAGACATTTTGAGGCAAAGCCACCTCCTTCAGTTTTGTTGAAAAGGACAAAATTTTAACTTTTATCAAAGAAGAAATTCAGTAAAAACAGGTGAAAGTGGAAAAAACCCCAACTTTATCCAACTAATTTATTTTTTAAATATATAATACTCAGAGATCTTATGATTCTTTGMTCCACCAAGCTAGTCTAAGGCATTCAAGGACAAAATTGTCAGACACAGGAAAATCTCTCTTTAAAGACCTGGTTACCTGGTTAAAAGTAATTTCAATTTACAGACTAATTAAGATTTGTGGGTTTAAATTCTCAGAAGGTCCATCCAGTGTTCAAAGAACACATACTGTGATTTTAGTGTGGATAGTTTTTATATTTGTGCCCAGTGAAGTAGGTGAAGCTTTGTGTAGAGAAGCAAATTTGTGTGTGTTACCATGATCACAGTCTAGACTATGTTCTCCCAGCTCATACACAGGAACATATGTAATCCATTGTCCTCATCAACCACTAATGGCCTTTTAAGTAGCCTTTTATCTGTTTTTATCTGTTTAATGTCATTGTGATCATACAAAAGGATATGTTACTTAAATCCATCAGAGAAATCTAAATATATTATATTATTGCAACTACCTTTATCAGTCACATTTTGAAAAGCCCTGTGAAGTTTGCTTGATGATTTACTTCTAGCATATTATGCAAACTGACATCACCTAGACAAGATTTCTGTTCCAGTGACTTTTTATAGAAAACATTTTTAGTCAGCCTCTAATTGCTCTAATCATCCCACCTGATCTTTTAAAAGTATATAGAAAGTGGCTTTTCTTTCAATTCACTTCAATAAATTAGCATTACAGTTCTCAATTATTTTAAAAAATTATCATGTTTTAGTTATCTGTAAAGCCAGTTTTACAGTGTATAACGTGAATTCTTTATCTTTTATCATTTTCTTTAGCTAACACTGGAGGATTTTTAAATGTTTCAACTTGCATGAAATTCTTATTCACCCTCCTGCCAAATACATGAATTGTCAAACGCACAATGAGAAGGATGTGTCCGCCTTCTCATTGTCTTATCYTCCTCAGCCAGCAATGAATATAGGACATTGCTAGAAAACATTTTGTTCCTTTTATAGTTAAAAGATGGAAATTTTATTCCTAATCACATGATTCAACGTGGACTTTTTCAGAGATATTATTAATATTCTGTATAACTCTCCTGCATTGCTTAAGTTTTCCTCTACAATTAATTTTGACCAACTTCTATCTTTTACCCCTAATTCGTAGGATTTCAGTAATTCCCTCTGAAGGGTAGGTAATACCTCAAACAGCATAACTTTTTCTGCAACTGTTTCATTAAAGCATTTACTAAAGCACTTTTAGTACCTACATTGGTATAAATCTGTTTGTTAAAAGAGAGTAGGATCCTCTTAGAGCAGAACAGACACTCATAAATATATCTTTACTTCGGTTCTGACCAAGAGATTGTGTAACAAGGACATATTATGTTTGTTTTAATATGCTTCCTGGATGGAAGCTACATTTAGAACAAGAAGAAAAATAACATTTCCACTTCCATTTACTGAAGTTTGAAAGTTTATGAATGGCACTCATTTTGCCAAATACAGACATAAGCAACAGAAATAGAGACACCAGGCAGCTGTTGCCACTAGGTCGTGATTCAGAGAATAGTATCAGGATGGTTTAGGCTGGAAAAGACTTTTGAGATCATCGAGTCAAACCATTAACCCAGCACTGCCAAGTCCACTACTAAACCATGTCCTTAAGTGCCACATCTAGATGTCTTTTAAGTACCTCCASGAATGGTGACACTACCCCTTCCCTGGGCAGCCTGTTCCAGTGCTGATCTCATCCTGGTTTTTGCATCTAAATTAGGCTAGTCTTAATTTATTTATTTATTCTGTGTTCTTTGTAAAGGAAGACCAAGGTGGCTGAAAACATGGTATTTCACATGAATTTTGTCCCTTTTGTGTTTGCATCTAGTGCAAGCAAACAGAGGAAGAAAAATAGCCCACTTTAAAATCTAAATATTTAGTGTAGATACTGTCATCTGTAGGATGCTGCGACTGATCATGGTAAGATCCACTTTAAATATAAATAGAATGAGTATGCATATACATAATATAATTATTTTCATTKTACTCTTCAAAGTCATTATTTAAAAAAAAGTGTTGGTAGGCTGATTTGTGCAAAGTTGATGATAAGAAAGGAAAATAATTACTTATTTATGCTGAGAGGCGCGAATTTACTGCTGGTGCAAGTCGGCAGAGCTTTATTTGAGTCAGTGAACAGGATTGTTCTAAAAAGGAAAACCTCTGGAAAGCTCTAACAATTTTTGTCCTGTAGTTCTCGGGGATGGATTAAGCTATAAATTCAATTTAATTTTAATTGCTTTAGGTCTCTAAGGAACCAGTACATAACAAATGGAGTCCCAGAGGAGAAAGTACCGAATTGGTCCTAGTATTATGTTTAAATGAAACATACAAAAAACTTGTTAATTAGCAGGGACAGAAGCTGAAATTATTTAGGATTTTATTTAATCTGAGGCAAATAGCTTTGAATGTAACAATTATCTAATTATACTGTTTTAATACTGTCGAGATTTTTACACTTGTATATGAAGAGAAGCTGAATGCTGCAAATAAGGAGTAAATTCTTTATTTCCACTAGAGCAAATACGTTATCATCTGCTTGACCTATGGCACAGCAATTAAGGATGCAGAGCTCAATTGCCTAGAGAGATTATACAGAATTCATTCACTGAGCTGGAAATGTTTAATTAAGACACGAATCATAATAAGTACATGCATTGTTATGGTTCTGTGGAGTCCTATAGAACCTTAAGAGAATGTAGTAATTCAAAACAACAAAATAACAACCCATACTTGGATTGGTTGCCTTGGGAAGTCCATCTGCTGTCTGGGCAACCTACAAAGCTCTCCTGTATATGGGATTGGGTGAAGTTTAACACTGAGCAGAAATTTAGGCATTCTTCACGGAGATCCGGATTTTAATGGAAGTTAAATATTACCATCAGCATCTGATTCCACAATTAATACCATGATGTAAGGCAGTGAGCAGACTGAAGAATGTAAAAGGATGTGGAATTGTATTTAGTCAACTAATGGAGCGTTTTAAGTAACACCTGCTAAACAGAAGACAATTTGATGGCTGCTTATCAACACTTAATCTCATGCTGTATGGAGCTACCTTTCCTTTCCGTCGTTTGGTTCTTGACACTGACTTCATATTTACAGGTAAAGGCTTGTTACACATTTACAGTGCACTTGACAAAAAATTACAAACCAAAATATTTTTAGTAGTAAACATTGAAAGASGACATGGCCAATGATAGAGGAATTTCAGGATGAAAGAAAAGTGTACTGAAACAGATCAGGTTTTTACCATAAATTTATAGGAACATGGTGTTATCAAACCTCACACTTCCTGAGCATTTTCAGCCATGAAATCTGTGCTAGAATTTACAGCTCGAATATGTGCATTTTGGAGGTGATATAAAAGTGGAGGAGGGGGAGAAAAACAAAAGGAGGTAATGACAGCATCAACAGAGCTGTATCTTAAATGACACCAGAACTGTTAAGGATCTCACTTTGAAAGACTGTCAAGAAAAGAAGAAGGAGAAGTGAAATAGATTTAGCCAAAATAGTACTTGAAACTGTGTTACAAGAAAAGAGTGATAGTGCACCGGTAGAGTGTATTTCAGAAATCAAGGTCTTTGAACAAGGGATGAGAGCTACTGATAAAAATAGAGGTGATATAGGCAAAAAGAAGGGCTAGCGAGCCTGACATGCAAGTGAAGAAACAATTTTGAGCTACTCTGGCCAGTGAATGAGGAACACCTAAATTCACTGCATTACTTTGCCTCAAGTAGGATTATTTCTGCTCCTAAGAAAGTATATAGACATGTAAAGTTATTTTCAGAGTGTGCTGATTTTTGCTGGGGTAGAGTTAATTTTCTTCAGAGTAGCTGGTACGAGGCTTTGTTTTGGATTTGTGCTGGAAACCATGTTGATAACACAGGGATGTCTTAGTTACTGCTGAGCACAGCTTGCACAGAGTCAATGACTTTTCTGCTCCTTATCCCAGCCCACCAGTGAAGGGATTGGGGGTGCACAAGGGGTTGGGGTGGGACACAACCAGGACAACTGACTCAAACTGATCCAAGGGATATTCCAGACCATATGGCACCATGCTCAGCATATGGAGCTGGGGGAGAAGAAGGAAGTGGGGGACACTTGGAGTGATGGCGCTTGTCTTCCCAAGTCACCATTATGTGTGATGGAGCCCTGCTGTCCTGGGGATGGCTGAACACCTGCCTGCTTATTGGAAGTGGTGAACTAATTCTTTGTTTAGCTTTACTTGCATGCACAGCCTTTGCTTTCCCTATTGAACTGTCTTTATCTCCACCTATGAGTTTTCTCACTTTTACTGTTCTGATTCTCTTCCCCATCCCACTGAAGTTGGGGGAACAAGGGACTTGTGGGGCTGAATTGCCAGCTGCGGTTAAACAAAGACACAAGGTCTTATAGACTATTATTTTTTTTTTTTGCCTGTTGGACGATCTTATGTTCCCAATCATAAACAAAAGTAACAGGAGAGTCACAAAGAAGTATGTTCTGCAAAGAGGTCACCCAGAGAGACTGCAGGAGATCCCACCAACTTAAATTAGAAGAAAATCTGACCCAGAATATTAAAGGCTTTTAAGCGACTGTGCGAAGACAGAAAGAGCCAAGCATGTGTTTTGATCCAGATGTTTGCAACGTAAGAGAACCCACAGGTGTTAAAGGCCATTGATTTCTTGACCCATTTTTATTTCAGTAGTCATTAGGCTTCAAACTATCGAAGAAAATACTATTAAATCCATTGTAATGAATGTGAATTTATTGCTTCGGTATCTCAAGGGGGTGAAAAAGCATAGAAACTTGGAGAGATTGCCAATAGAAGGCAGGACGTTAGATAACAAGGACACAGTAGAAAGCAGACTCCAGAATGCAGGGTCCACTTTCATTTAGAAAACAAAAATGTATTGGGAAAAGTTACCATGACTAAGCAGTACTGCAGCCTGAGACAGGAGCTGCAGGTTGGAGGCATTAAAAATTTACTGTTGGCTACCCTCCAGAGGAGTTTCATGACTCTCACTAAGTGTAGAATTGGCTTACTGTCTGCACAATGTGAACTTTTCCTAATTACACTGCATATGCTGCTCTGTGCTTTTTCTTTTATCTTTTCTGTGCTTCACAGTAATTTGTCACTGTGTAAAGGACTTTTTTTTACCCTTCCTACTAAACAACAGAAGCAAAAAGGGCATGTCTGCGACACCTACTTAGTCTCACGAGTGACTGACTTGCTTCAGTAGCATGAATTTGTTTTCATCTCTCTTAAGTAATTACTTGACAGTAAAGCTCTTCCTTCATTACTTTAGAAACCTTTCTGGTGTCTTCTGAGCATTGCCTGCATCTCAGGCATATGGCCTTTTCTCCGTAGATGCCCCCGGCTTCATCCATTATTGTTACTTTAGGAGACATGCGTTCTTAATCAGGAGAATGCTGTGTAAGGCCATGTGGGTTTGTACTTTTTCAGTCAATCCCAACAGCTCCATGCACAAACATAAATTAAACCATTAAGGATCTAAGGACATTATAATTACTGCAATTAGCTTCCAATTTATTTGATAAAATGGATGTTTCTAAAGAAGAGTCATATAGAAAGAACAGATTGCATGCAGTTAAACAAAAACTACAACAACAACAAAAACCCTGAAAAAAAATACTTTGCTCCTCATATCCAAAGGGTGGCAAAAGAAAAGTTTGCTTCAATGTGTTTCCAAGGAGACATCCGGAAAAACAGAGATCAGTTTGGCTTATCTTGGCCTAAATTTCCACTTTGTATGGAAAGTGTTAAACAATCTGGTGGAATTGATGCAAAGATATCCTTGAAGATCCGTTTAATACATAGAAGCAACCGTAATCAGGTGATATCATTAACATATGCTAGCTTATTTTAAAGTTTTTTGAGATGCATAATCTCACAATTTCTTTCTCTTTTTTATCAGGAAGATTTCCATTCTTAAACTTCTGAAGAAAGAATTTTATATTTTTCCAATCTTTTCAATCATTTATTATGCATAGAGGTAATTCTGCATTTATAGACCACCTTCCAAAATGAATATAAATCCACACCATTTTTGGGCAATTGACGAGCAGAATCTGTATAAATACTGAATTGTCCAATCTCACACTATTGAGTTCATAACATTTGTGGAGATACAAAGCATAAAATACTATACCTATCACATTCCGGAAGTCAGATAATTAAAGCTTTGAGGAATCTGAAGTTTCAATAGGAGAAGGCGTAAATGTTTAATTGTGKCAGTGCCAAAACCCTACATAAAATGAACTGGAGTCAATGAAAGCCAGACCAAGCGGCCAGATGAATGAAAGCCAAAYGCACAGGCGGATTCTCTGATTACAGGATTTGATAGAATTCCAATAAATTCAGTCAAACTTATGTATAGGAGGAAGCTACCTGACCCAAACAGTAAAGTTTGTAAGGAAAGGAAATTCAAAAGTATTTTAGAAATGACATTGTAGCAGAAAAAGATCTAATGCTATTTATGGCTACAGATTCTTGCCATTAGTTAGAAGGATTACAGATGTCATTAATACTGAAGAATAAAATGGTGTTTTGACAGTGTCAGTTCAGTACAGATGTTTAGCTGGTGRGGATAGCATCAAACAGAGCAGTAAATGTTATCTATTACAAAGATACTAAGATATGATTGTTCTCATCTTCCTAGTGGGTTGGAAAATACAGACATATAAAAAAAATCATAATCTTATAAAAGAGTGCAACATCCATATTTAATGTTCAGCCAAGCTGTCTCGTGAATGAAATCCCTGAGAGGCTGAATGTCAGGACTTCTGTGTGCTGCTTTTTGTGTTCAGCTTGAATTGTTCCATGCCTCTCTGCAACTTTGGGGATAACCATAGAAATTCCCATTGAGGACTCATGTGCAAATGARGCATAAGTTCTGCTCAAGTGTATTCTTCCTGCACTGGTATGCTGTGGTGCTGGGATCAGTGCTAGTAGTTGGGCTGCTTCTGCTTAAGGGTAGGAGTGAAATAAGGCTCCTGAGGATTTTGCTGAAAGCTGAAAAGCTCTGGTGGGAATGAACAGAACACAAGGAAGTTAAAGTCAAGGATTTCAGTGGTATTCACTAGACTTTGATGCCTGAGTTTTCTTAAGCTCAATATCTTGTAAATCTGTTTTCAGACTAAGATCTCATCTCATCACAAAATAATTAACTCCTAACAAAAAGCATAAAATCCAAGTTACAATTTGCCATATTTTGTTTCCTGGTAACTATGACATGACCTAACTGTTTGTTGGCCTTTCCTTTGCTTCAGCTGTCTTTTGATTGGGTAGGTTACAACCATTCTGGTGTTTCTGCATCCTCCCCTTGTAAAACAAAAAGAGGTACACACATTCCTTCTGTGTCCTGAGTCCTATTACTATCCATAAACACATTTCTTTTCAACTCGATAGCAACTCGTATTTATTCCCATGAATCACATATATCATATATTCCCATTTTCTCATTTCATTTTGCTAACAACTACCATTGCAACAGAATTCTCCAGGATGAATTCCTTCTCTCCATGATCTCAGTGCAGCACTAAATCTTGTGTGTTTTACTAAAAAATCCCTTGCTGTTTGGCAGAGGGATGTTTCTTATAGAAACCAGTGTATGGAATAACTCTGATTACTCACTGGGTAGCTGTGCAAAAGCACATTTTGAGTCCAGTGGGCAAAGAAAAATATAGGGAATTATTTTATCAAATTGTAATATTTGTTATAAAGAGCTTGGTCAGCAAAGTTTCCCTTGGAAATACTGATTCCTATAAGAAAACATCTTTGCGTCAAATCCTGTTCATATTTCCAATTGTATTAGCCCTAATTGTTATGGCAGTACAGAAGGAAACCATAATAATTTCTTAGATACCAGCAAAATAAATCCACAGTCATTCACTTCCACAACACAATTACTTTTTTTGGCAAAGATGGCTTGTGTATGTTTTTCTTAGTGCTAGGACTGTCTTCAGACGGATAGATTAAAATAGTGATATTTGATTTATCAAGTCATCCCAATTCATCCACATAGATGGCTGGTTATTTGTGGGTTTAATATTGGAAAATTCTGATTGAAATGATATTTCAAATTATTTTGCGGATCACTGCTGAAATTATCAGTCATTACTCTGAACCTGCTGGCTGTCCTCTCTGTCCTTAAACAAAAACAGACCTGTGTACATGCAATAATGTATCAGTGCTTAGATCTTGTTTAATATACCAGCACAGGTAGCCTGTGGGTGGCCTACTCAATAGGTCTCCCTGAAAGATTTCTCTTTAGCTATTTCTGGTTTAAGCTGTGGTTATCTCTGGTTTCTTGAGCTCCCTGTTTCCATTCTGATTTATACATTTCCTAATCCCGACAGCAATTTATTCTCTGCTGTGGTAACTCAATCACGAATACTGTCTACTAGGGTCTGAAAGACTGTCTTTTGCTTTAGAAGACTTCTCTTGATCCTGGTAGTCTCCCTTTTCTTCCCCAAAGTATTTCTTCGTATGAACACTCCTGCACTGCTTAAAATGACTCAAGCTATGGGACAAGCAGGTTTCCATTATCTCCCTTGGAAGATACAGTCATACAATTTGTTCTGATTCTGCTCAATTTCCTTGAAACATTTTCTTCAGCCCCATCCTACTGACTGCAAGAGTGCTGTGAGTAGCCTCATCAATTCCAGGCTGCTATGGACTAACCCCTCTGCATACTCTATCCCATCCTTGATTTTCTTCCTCCTACCTCCTGCTACAGTCAAACAGCAATGATGAAAAACAGCTTCCAAAACTCCAAACGCTTTCTGATAATATCTCCAGGCTGCAAGCGCAAAACACAAGTAGCTTTGATGAAAAACTTGGGAGAGGTTCACAAAGCTAATTAACTCTCATGCTAGTTTTCTCTAATAATTCGTGTGAGTATGGCAGTTATCAATCTAAACACTCTCTAAAGAACAAATAAAAACAATACTTAAGTGCTCCTTGAGCTTTTAGATTTTAAAGAGAACATACAATTGAACTATAAGTGCTATTTTGGCTGTCATTTGAAATATCATACTGCCAGTAGTCTCACAGACGTATAATCCAAACATGCACAGTGCAAAGGCTGTAAAGGTCTAGAAGACTTTTAAGGCCCCTTCCCACCCAAACCCATTCTATGACTACCTTCTTCTTAAAGGGATTTCTAGTGTAAATGGAGTGCAAGCAAAAATTTTGAGAATTGAGGTGTTGGATGAGGCTCTGAGCAATGTGATCTAGTGAAAGGTGTTCCTGTCCATGGCAGGGGGGTTGAAAGTACATGATTTTTAAGGTCCCTTGCAACCCAAACTGTTCTACGATTCTGATTTGTTTCTGCAAAAACAAAAAGGCTTTATTTTGGAGACCTGAGAATGGGAATGTCTTCCTCCATATGGGTCATTACTTATACGTAGCTCAGAAGGTCAGATCAAGCAGTTGGACTTCTGTCCCTGAAGGAATCATCCTTGGGTCAAATTCTCTCAGTGGTGGCAGAATGATATCTGACTAACGCTTTTCCTTCTTTGCATTTCTATAAGGGAAAAGCGGCAAAGCATGAAAGAGAAGGAGAGAATTCTTCAAACTGTGTYATCAGCAATATGAATCCATCACATATTTCATTACACATGGTTTTCTAAAGAGTTAGAAGTGCACACAACTGAACGACCACACATGTTTTTAAAAGTTGTTGATGCACTCCTATAATCTAGGTCTTTTTAAAGGTCAGCAGTGCAATCATGAGCCAATGCAGAAAGGGAAAAGCATCTGAAAAGGTGTGGGGAACAGTAGTCATGTCATGGAAAAACTTGACAAAATTATTRAAAGTCAGTAATAAAAGGAGGATTATTTAGAACCCTCAACCTGTTCAATCACACTTACAATGCTCTTAAAAATCCTTATTTAATTTATCGCCTGAAAAATAGGCAAAAGAGCTACATATTTTTCAGCTTCCTGCTTTTCCCTCCAACAGACATGCTGATACAACTTCTTTGGTTTTATTTTTTTTCTAAAAAAATGTGTTCACACCTTGGGTTTTTTTCTGGTAGATGTATAACTTGTGCAGAATGTTATTTTCTACAAGTTCTATATTGCAGCTGCACAACACAGCCTTTTTCTGATCAGTGCATTCTGATAGAAACTCTTGTCCCCAAGTGCTTCCCCCAGCAGAACAGACAGACGGCATAATGAGACAAAACAATGTGCAAACACAATGTACCCAGAATTAATGAAGTCTTTAGTCATAAGGTAAATAATAGAGAAAAATCAAGATAGGCAAGGGGAGCAAAGCATATGGTTTTGGATGACATTTTAATAGAAATGAGGAAAAGTGACATAAGAAACTGGTCTATTATTATTTTGGTATTTATATTAGAATAAGGCCTAGGGACCTATCCATGCCTGAAGCTGAACCTTATTAATACTACAGGAAGAAAATAAACAAAGAAGATATCCCAAGATATTCAACTCCTTGAAAGGGAATCTGGCTGCAGAAGAGACTTGTGATCCGGGAGGATGCACAAAACTTACCTACTACCAGAACAAAGTTTCTTGTAAGAGCAAAACTACGTAAATAAACATAGGACACTTGCTGAAGTAAATTAAATACATAGCAATTAAACCCAAAAATATATAATGTTCCACAAGGCATGGACAGATTAAGGGTATTGAAGCTATTTATGATGGTGCTATYGGTTGAAAATTCAGAGGAACAGAGACTGCATAACGAACTATGTCTGAGTTAGTGTTTGCTCTGTTCTTGTAGATTCCATAGTCAGTGAAGGCATTTTTAAATATTTGTTTTAGCAAGAGAAGGTTAATTTTATCATGGAATAGCCCATTTCTCTCTGGGGACTATAAAGAGGTGATAACTCATATGTATAAGTCTRTACCTGATTAGCTAAATCCCATTAGATATCTCCTGAATCTTGGGTTGACATCATGCCAGATGGAAAAAAACTCCACTTTTAAAAGTATCTGGAGCCAAATCAAAACCACTCTCACAGCAGAATTTCTCTGCAAGCCCATGAGGAAGAGTAAGAGTCTTGTATTTAAATCCTTTACAGCCAGCTGGATGCATGTCTGTGTACTTATCTTTTAGTGAGATAAGTATGGGGAATGGTGAATAAGAGGTTCCTTGACTTTTAGATGTAAGAGCAGTAACTTGGACTCATCATTTGGTCAGAATAAAGAATTAATTTCCACTGAACAAGGACGTGTGAAACAAATAGAGAGAAAAATTAAATTATCTATAATTCTTTAAGCTGCAGTTTCCTCTGGAGAAAGCTACTAAGAAATATTAGAGGAGAGGAGACAGACTACAATATTGCTCCTAGAACTGCAGAAGTTACCTGTGATACTTCACCAAAGTCAAGAATTTTGGTTATATAGTACATGCTTTTAGGGAAGACATGTTCTGTATCCCTGTGTCTGTTTTCTCAGCTAAGTGCAAGAGAAATGATATATTCAGAACTATGTTCATAAAGAGAACATGGTTATACTGTTGAACAGACAGCTGCCTCTCAGACCATCATGGGTTCTTACTGCACAGAAAAAGGATTTCTTTCTCAGCAGGTTGTAAGTATTAGCAAAACACTAATCTTAGGATGCTGTTAGATGACCTTAATTCAACATGGATCTTCAAATGCTTAAGTTCACTTTTAGACTTGTCTGCGCCTTGAGTTGATTTAAGTGAGGGAACAGATTTGTGAAAGAGTAGAATAGGAGAGAGGGAACAATATATTAAAGTTTTGATTGATGTGTGGCAGGATGCCTATTAATTTGCTATGTGTGCACATGTTGGCCAAACGGACTATGATTGCTTTGAGATAAATGAACAAATGATGCCAATGTGTATCAGTACATATTTGCAATACTTACATTCTTCACAGAGCATTCTGCAAGGCTGACAGGCTGGAATTCATTCATAAGTGTGCGTATTGACAGGAATAGAATAGGAACATAACACAGACAAAAAATAATACCATCTGTTATACCCATCTCGAGAGGTAACAAACTGAAATACAACTGGGTGCCTAACGATTCAGTGACAACACAGGTAATAAATATAGAGACTACTGTTGCAGACATCTCTGCTTGAACTAGAGCCCTAAGTAACTTTCTTTCTCAGTGGAAAAATATAATTTACTCATATCCACTGTGGCTTAGATGTCCTCATTATCTAACTGAAGAAAAATAGCAGGCAAGAACCCATAGTTAGCGAGATGAGTGTCATCCCTGTATACATATTCTGTTAGGAGCAAGAGCAAGGTTGCTCTCAAAACTCCTGAGCGGACAAAGACAGAACAACGAACCAATTTTAGCGGTTGATAATGTTGCTTTCAAAGAGCAAAAATACCCTTCCTCCTGAGCAGAAACTTGTCCTAAACTGCCAAACTGTGACCGTAAGCCTAATTATTACTGCTACACAGATGTGCACTGATGCTGCTCCATTTCCCTTACTGCAACTAAATGAAGGGTGCAGATACACAGTTTACAGCAATGCTACTTCTACAGAGCACAACATGTAGCAGGCTGTCAGACTTGGCAAGTTTGAAAATATGGACCCATTTTAGAAACAAATAATATAATCTCAGGAGTGTGTGAGCACAACCCTGCCCTGAATGTTCAGTGCACAACATTCGGTAATTACTTTGCTCAGTATGACTTCTGCCATCAAAGTGAGTGTKGAGCAGCCATCAGGTTAGGTCTGCAGAGCTGAGGGTTCGTGATCTGAACAGCCAAATTGTGTTAACCACCTGTACCTGTCAAAGCAGCCTGGTACGTTCCTAATCGATGGAGTGGGTAGCACTCCCAGACAGTAACATCCTGCATGTTGTGCTTTCATTGTGATTTGAGGGAAAATGGCAAGAGACAGAGAAAATAAAATTAAACTTGAAATTCAGTATGTGTTTCAAAGTCGCGGGTCTAGTGGGAGTTCTCAAATGAAACCAAATCAAACCAAACTAAACCAAACCAAACCAAACCATGGTAAGTTCAACAATGTAGCAATGGTGGTAACAACTATCATTTGAAATATTTGAAATAACAATTTCTATTCCTGTTGAATCATAAAAAAAAAGCACCTGAAAGCTTTGAAATAGCGCCTCCCCAAATATTCTTGAGTATTCCAGAAATAGACTTATATTGAAATATCTCTTGCTATTTTTAATTAGACTCTTCGAGGTTCTTACACCAGCACTGTGTACGTATGTACTACTTTCTCCATTAAATTGTTTTCCTTGCAATATACAGAAAGGAGTCATCATTATCAGTACTCCAGGAAAAATAAAAAAAGCAACAAAGCAGTTTCATCAGAGAAAAACCCACAAATCTCAAAGCCAAGTCAAGACTCGCTTGTGTTAAAATTGTGTCAGTCTTTGCAGTATTGGATTTTTAACACCAGATGGTACTCTCTGAAGGTATAAATTGCAGTACCACATGACTCAGGTCGTTGTTTCAAAGCAATCAAGATGTATTTGTTTTTTATAAAACTCATAATGAAATGCTTGTCTAAGACCCAGTTTCTTTTCTTCAAATAAGAGAGCATTTGGAAGAAAGAAGGCAAATCTCACTTTTTAATGTTTTGACAGTGTTCAGACTTATTAATGTATTATTAAGAAACATACTTGATTAATGGTTTTCAGCTTTTGAGTATTCAGAGGTGATAAAGGCAATTTAGTCTGTGGTTTTTTTAACCTCTGGGTTTAGTCACTTGTGCTTGACCTGTGCTTAAATTTTGAAGTTCTTCAAACAAAAAAGGAAAGCTTAAGTTATCATACAGTGATAGTATAATTACAAAAAAATGCTTACAAGTAATAACATTCACAGTTCTATGGGATTGCTACTCCAATTGCAATTAAGAACTACTCATGAATAAATGAAAATTATTAGATGAAACAAGCTAAATCACACTTTGTGTTGTGTTAGGAAAGTGGGTGAAAGTTAAAGCAGGCAAAGCTGGAAGCATCTGAGAGGATCTAATAAACAAGGACATCACTGACAGAGTTATTACGTACTCAACTCAACTGAAACTTTGATGAATTGCACATATAGTTTTTATTTTCTGAATTGAAAGGAAAGATGATACTCATTATAACAAAATCAAACAACAAACAAAAAGTGGAATACGAATTTAACAAATTCTCTGCAAAGTCATTTATGGACTTTTTTTCCTTCTCTTCAACTAATTTGCTGGTCATGTAAAATGAAGATTGAAATTGAACAAATTGCCATCAAAGCCAAAGTGTAGAGAAAAATTTATTATCCCAAACCCACAGCATCAAGCATTCAGCAAAACTCTTTTCACTGTCTTAACCTGTTTTGTTTCATATTTTGAAACCTTCTTTGCTGAAGAACATACAGCATTTGTCAGCTTTGTTGTTGACAGTTATAATGCTGGGAGTTTGCTCATTTAATACACCTTCACTCCAGGTCTTCATTTACATCATATGATTAAGTTCTACACTTTTTTTTTCCCCCAAAGATCATGTTTTTCCATCTATTTACATATAGCTGTCTATATATTTTCAGCCTGAAAGTTATAGTCTATTTACTTGGAGTATCTATCCAAGGTAAAAGGGTATTAGAAATGCATCAGGGTCAAGGAACATCGTCTTTCGAAAAATGCATTGGTCTGCACCTCCCAATAGCACAATAATTGCATGATGTTGCTAGAAAAAATTGGAGCTGCATAGAACAGTAAGCATTTTTCATGTCTTTGGTTGATAAATGTTGAACTCTTTGGCATGTGAGAATACTCTGTCATCACCTGTAAAATGCTCTTTGCTTCGTTTTTAATTAGTAATGATAATATTATGAACAACAGGTAACATCTCGCTCTCCTATCTGCATTTGTGAGTTGCTATATCTGGCACTATGTCAAAATGTGGAAATATAGGAGAAAGAGGAGGACTTGCAGAAGCAATTCCTAAGTGAAACACTGATTTATCCTGAAAATAATGTCTCATGTGCTACAAAATTGGAGTTCCCGGTGTAAAGTATCACCCCATCCAAACACTAGAAAGAGACTGAAAGGAAAGCTTCAAATTTCCTCCTCCTTTTCTCTTGGTAGCATTTGGTTTATGTTGCTATCAGTTACCTAAAGGAAGCACTWCAGAGCTGTAAGCGCATATGAGCGTGTACATTTTAGTAGTTTAGTAATTAAGCTGGCATTATAATGCATGTCAACAATCACAGCAGGCTTCAGTCAAGAGTCTTATTACAACAGATATTGAAAGAACACCGGGGTGGTCGTCACAGATTAGCAGTACTGGCATTAGCAAATGGACATTGTGAACTCAGGTAAGAAAACATAATTTATTACTTAGAGTAATGATAATGCTGTTAGCTTCCCATGGTTGCTAATTAGAGGGGCCAGATGATGTTGATGCATTTAAGGATCTGTTGCTGTTTTCTATTACACTTCTAGAATACACAGCTGTACTGTACAAAAGTTATTAAATGAAGAAGCAGTTCTTTAAAAAAGATCTGCATAACTCTGAAACAGAATTTAACAAAAATAGTTTAAACAACAGCATAATATATTAATTAATTGGCATAACTGTTCCCAGGAGAGCTGTGAATCTCTAAAACTCACTCTAACTGAAATAAAAACTAGCTACAAATCCTTGACATAGAAAAAATAGACCCATGCACAAATGATGAAAAGTGGGCTCTTCCGTTTAGACTTGTTCTCAAACTAACAGCTTTATATGGCTTAAACTCTTTCAGTCATAGAATGACAGAATGGATAAAGCTGGAAGAGACCACTGAAGGCCCTCTTGTCCAGCTCAAGCGGGGGCCCCTAGAGCCTCTTACTCAGGATTGTGTTCTGAYGATTTTTGAGTATCTCCAAGGAAGGGGACTCCACAACCTCTGTGGGTGACCTCTCAATGAATTATTAATAACTCCCTCTGCAACCTTAGGAAGAAGATTTTACTTTTTAGCCCATCTGAAGCCTAGTCCTGTCAGGAACTCCTGATGTCTCTTCATATTATCACCGTATTCCTTACTATATTTACCAAAACTCTGCCTTCCAGAGATTCTCCCCCAGCTGCGCATCTTCTGTTACCTTTTGAGGAGGAAGGTTCCTCTCTTTTGTCTTTCCATCTGGGCCAGAGTGAAGCAGCTGAGAGAGAGAAGACAGCTTTTTGCTGTGCAGTCTTAGTCTGAATGCAAAACCCTGTTCTTAACCCTACTTTTTACACTGTTAGCAGCAAGGAGCAAATGAACATAAACATTTTAAGATGTCATATGAGAGTAAAAGCAGTGATTCCTTTGACACTTCTAACTTAGCATGCCAAATATTTTGATTATATACTTGGATAATTTGTATGTTGAAGTATTATACAWCATCTCATCATCTTTGGGCCTCTTGGAGTATATTCTTGATCTTGGTGTGAAAAAAGAGACTTGTCAGATATATAGATATCCTATACATGTATGAGCACCATGACCCCTTGGCACAAGAGAACACTATTGTGGTCCAAAGAAGCTCTTACTGTCTGCTTTGACAATTGTATGTATGTTGAAATGTTCCTAAGTACTCATTGACTTGATAGCAGCTTCAAAACAATCTATTTGGTCAACAATTCATATTCCTGTACATTTGCATAATAAACCATAAAAGCTTCCCAGGAAACACTAGAATCTCTTAGGTCAACCACCATAAAATTATGCCACAAGAGATTTATTTCACTTTAATCTTTCTTGAATTCCTTTCTGAAAGCATGTGGATAGGTTTATTCATTAATTTATTCTGATTTTTTCCTAAACCAATTTAGGAGAGAAAGGAGATAAGATTTTAAAGCACTATGAAAAACCATGGAGTTTCTTCCCTTTTTCATTATAACAGAAACTGTACCCTTGTCAGGATGTGTGTTGAGCTGAGAGCACAACTTCATACACAAGCCCTGGTTGCATCCCAATACAACTGACAACTCTCCATGAAGACTCAGTCTCTAGTGATCTCGAGTTCACACTATATTGTTAAAATAATCCAACTGAAAATTAGTCATTACATATGTATAAAGATATTTTCATTAAATAAACTGAGAAAAGGAAAATTAGAAATTTGTGAGGCTTGACCAAATACCTAACTCCTGAAAAAATTGATTGGATGCCAATTTGAACAAAAATTAAAATGCTATTTAGGCTTTCCAGAGGCTAATRAATCTTTCCTGGTCAATCCAATATTCTTTTTTCCTCTGAAATTTTTAAATAGAGAAGGCTCATCTGAAGCATCTCCCACATATACTATGCATGAGAGAGCTGCATTTCTGAAGTGCACAGGAGAATTGGGTAGGAAACAGTGGGGGGCTTAGAAGTGCTCCTTGCCCACAAAATGTAAGTTCTGAACATGCCAGAAAGATCTAGCAAAAATAATTAAGAAACAAACAAACATAATTTATTAAAACAAAAGTCTTTACTAAAGTGCTGATGTAAGAAATTAGACCAGTTTCTAAACAATATATTCCTTTGAAAATTATCAGTCAGCTGTAACTTCTTTAACATTTGGACATGTCTATCCATAAATCTAGGAAGCAAGGCTTTGATGTAACAGCCACTCAGTTTCTCTTTATTCAGCCGCATGATTAGCAAGACAACTATGTTTAAATGTAAGCTTTATATACTTTCTGGTGACATATCTAGTGGTTAGGTGTCTATTTGGATATATATTAGGTTGTTAATGGAGTCAAGGTCAACAAACTCTTCTCACAGAAAGCAAAGGCAGTGGTTATGGAATAATTTGTGATCATCCATACCAAATAAAAAAAGGTTTTAAAAACAAGAAGAGAGGTGATGGGATACCCGGCAATTCTCACAGGACATCTAGAAGTTAAGGAGGTTAAAATGAGAAAAAGAGTTGTAATTCATTAACGACATGTAATAGGGTGTGGGACAACACTGTTGAGCTAACTAGTTCATACTAGTAAAAGMAAGTCTTGAGATCATAGACTGGAGAGAACAATTCAGTGCTGTCTGAGGACTACTGCATGTGTTCTTTTTTAATCTTTTCTTTCAGTCCTGTGATCCTAGATCATTCAGAACTTTGCAAGTAAAGCCTTTTTTACAAATTTTAGATTCTACTGGAAATCCAAGGATCACCCCAAACTGCCTTAGGCAATTCCAAACTGAAGCTAAAACAGCCAGTTCTGAGACAGTCAGATGTGGAACAAATGAAAACTGTGCAGTAAGGGCATTACCCCAGAGACCCAGCCTCAGTGCTGCTTGGACTTCTGCATTTCTGGAGGAGTGCACTAGGTCTAGGAAGTGCACCCTAAAAAGACCCCGAGTTCGCATCTTAAGAAAAAGATACAAAATACCCCGCCTTGGTTGCAAAATGAATGAGGTAGCAATTCTTTGTTTTGCTGAGAGAAAAACATAACCCTGATCAAGTCCWGAGGTAACAAAGATTTTGTCTGAATTTTGTCAGATCACCTAAAGACTGATACCAGGTATGAAGGCAAATGAAATCCTCCTGCATTTTCCCAGTTAGGGGAATGAAGGAGAGATGTTATAAGAGAGAAGAGCTGCAAAGATGGTGAAGGGCTTGAGGGGAAGCTGTGTGAGGAGTGGATGAGGTCACTTGGTCTGTTTGCCTGGAGAAGAGGAAACTGAGGGGAGACCTCACTGCAGTCTACAACTTCCTTGTGAAGGTAGGCAAAGGAACAGGCACTGATCTCTTCTCTGTGGTGACCACTGACAGGACCCAAGGGAATGGCCTGAGGATGTGTCGGGGGAGGTTTAGGTTGGAGATTAGGAAAAGGTTCTTCCCCCAGAGGGTGATTGGGCACTGGAACAGGCTCCCCGGGGAAGTGGTCACAGCACCACACCCAGCAGAGTTCAAGAAACGTTTGGACAATGCTCTCAGGAACATGGTGTGACTCTTGGGGTTGTTCTGTGCAGGGCCAGGAGCTGGACTTGATGATCCTTGTGGGTCCCTTCCAACTCAGCATATTCTATTATTCTACGATGCCGTGTTTCTTGCACTTGCACATCTCTAGTTTTTCTCCTCTATAAGGTTAAAGGAAAGTGGCATGGAAGGCAAATATACAGCAGACATGAGGCTTGAATGGAAAATATTGCAATGGAAAGAAAGCAGAGCTGACTTTTATTTGATGCAGCTGCTGAGTTATTCAAGGACATGGCCCTTTGGCTTCCCTGTCATCAGATAGCCTTGAAAGATCCCCAGTGTGAATGACAGAGTGGGTCAAGAATGACCTACCTCAATTCCCATTTTATTGTTTTTCATTGTAATCTGATTATCTGGTGCTACCATGTGTCAAAGTGACATTGTTTGACAACTGCATCAAATTCACAGGAGCACAGGAGTGTGTTAGGAAAAATATGTGCTTCATTCAACCCTTTCAACCTGCCCTGGGGACTCCATGCACTTTTTTTTTTTTCCTGGTCTCTTTCCCTTASAGTGCAAATAGCTAATAGCTTGAGTAACTCTAATTAAACGTCACACTGTGGAAGGTATGACTTGTCAAGAAACCAGATGACTGGTACAGCCATAGCCTGGAATCAGGAATACACAAGGGCTATCATAACTGAAAAAATCTAGCCTTAATTTTTAGCTGCTTGATTGCCAATGAATGTGGAAGCTACTGGAAGAGTGGCAATATGGATTGTCTATTGATTAAAGACAGCTTTGAATTGAGTGATTAARTCCTAGCAAGACCATTCAATTCTGGCCATGTTTTTATGTCTGCACAATAGCTTATAAAATGTCTTTACACATCAGGAGTTCATTTAAGGTTCTTTGCRATTATCAGATTCCTATTTTCCTTCAGTGCATTACAGACAACTCACAGAACAGAAGGTTTAAGGAAAAGGTGTTATTTTAAAAGAACAGTCAGAAGCTGCTGCAGGCACAGGCACAGAAATCCAATACAGAACATAAATTATTTACCTACAGCTGCATAATCAGGGTCACGCTGGAAGAGGCACCCAACAAACAGCAAGGTGCTATGAGAGGTACCATCAACATTTCTGTTAATAGACTGTCTCTCAATTTGTGCCCCAGCGTGTGTGTTGGCTATCGTACTGCTGGAGATGATGTCTTTCAGATGAGACGGAAAATTAACTTCTGACTACATGTGGTCACTAATGATCCCATGCCAGCCTCTCTAAGAGCAGAAGATAACGCTGGTGTCCTTCAGTTCAGATAATTACATTTGCTGATCTAAATTTCACCTGTGGTTTTAATTAGATACGATAGCCTTAACTTGCTGCTCTAACCTGTTGTGTAGGTTCACTGTTTATGGATAAGATACTGCCATTTCAGGTAAATGTGAGTCTTTATTTTTGGGATTTAAGTTCTTCATGTGGGAGCCATCCTATTGTTATTGTTATAAGGACAAATTCATTGACATTTTGTGCAACAACATGGGAAGGAGATTGTGCTACCAGTGCAAAATGAAAGAGGGGAAAATTCCAGTAAATCATAACTTACTTCTTTTCARACAAGCTAAAAAAATAAATATGTCATGAATTAAAAACTCTGTCAGACCTTTGAAAACAGAATATGTGCCAGTGAGGAGAAAAGCATTCAAGCAGGCTCCTAAGCCTCCAGATTTAATTCTAGTTTGTATTTCTTACTTGCATCATATGAACCCTGGGCAGACAATGTGATAACACCATGGGGAAAAAAAAGTGAATAAAAATAATAAATTGGCTATTTACCTCCATTGCAATCACATGATAGAATCCTAAATGCTTCTTAGTCCAGCCCTAAAAGYGGCCAGAAAGGCAGAATCATGATTACTTTTATAAAACTTTAATAAGGATGTGAGAATGGTGTGGTGACATTTGCTTGAAATTCATGCTGAAAGATGAGTTCTCTCTCTCTCCCATCCTTGGAAATTTTCCAGACCAGGTTGGGTGTAACTTGGTCTAGTGGAAGGTGTCCCAGTCCATGGCATAGAGGTTGGAATTGGTGATCTTTTAGGTCCCTTCCAACCCAAACCATTCCATGATTCTATTATTCTTTGGTCTGTGCTCATGTGTGCAGCTTCTCAGCTGACTCTTAAATTGGTGTTTTTAGATTGGAAAACTAGATAATAATAAGTCTGAAAAAAAAAAACCCTCAACCCCCCAAAACCACGTTTGACACAAAGAAATCTCGACGCCACAGTACTGCCAAGGGAGACCAAAAGACGTCAGCAGTAAATTAGATTGAACAGTAGTTTGTAATGTGACAGATCAGAAAACATGACTGAAAGCTGTGAACACAGAAGTGTCATGTCCTTGATCAGGTTTCTCTGGGTAGTACTTTGCAGCTGAAATACTGTGTATAGACTGTTTCTGTCAATAACCAGTGARGTAATCAAACAACAGCAAAAAACCTCAGTTGAGTTGGCAGCTGTTCATGGATGGGGCTGGAAAGAGTTCATGATTAAGGGGCTGAAATGGCTGAATAATGAGGAGTAATTAGAGGGCTAATTTATGACTAAACATTTAATTTTGATGATGGAGGTCAATGGGAGTTTAATCATTATCTGTGAAGGATGATGAATCAGGCTTCAGTAGAAAGTTATTTACCATTATGTTTTCCATCATCTTACCAGATATTGTTTTGACATTTATGAACTATACACACACACACACACACACGCAAAAGACTTTCATATGAGGCCTGTAGTTGGAAGAAAAGAGAGAGGAACTTTGTTTGAAAGCAAATCTTCCCAATGGCATTTCCTAAAAAAATGTGATGGAAATCCAGGTGGTCAACATGTTGGTAAACTGCGGCAGACAGGGCTTTGAGAAAGAGGTAACTAAGGTGAAACCTCCAGTGACTACGTGGTTAATCATGATTGAACCTCCTTCATGGTTATTTTATATGACTTTATGTGATCAGTATCAAAGTGGATTGTTCCATCGAGACAACACAATATTATTGTCATCTCTATGATCTTTAAGGCAGCTGGAATAATTTGAGAATAACCATGACTTTTTTATTAGTGTGTCTGTGAAAATGTTCCTTTCAGATTTTGTAACTGATGGTAATTTCAGCAAGGTGATTTTTCCTAAAACAACCTTTTTGGATTCCTAGGGAAAAAAAAAAAAGAGATATATTTGGTTTTGCTTACTTCTATCAGCGTAAGGCACATCCTACCTGACTTTAGATTTTTATGCTACAGCCACTCCATTTGAACCAGTAAACCAGGGTGGCATTATGATCAGTGAAGAGAAGGAAAATACAGAGCACGATTCATCTGATGAACTGCAGTGTGGTTTTTTTGTTAAGATGATAAGAATAAAATGCTAGAGTTTTTAGTCTTCTATTCAGATTATTGATTCCCAATAACCATATCACATATATACGAGATGAAGTGAATCCAAGCCTTCAAACCCCAAAATATTAGCTTATATGACTAAGGCCATGGCATATTCTTCGTTAAAGAAAAKAAAGAGGACTCTAAAGGAATTAGAGTGGACAAGTTCCTGAGCAACGGTAAATGGACTAGCTTTGGACATGAATTTGCAGTAGGTGACCACTAGGAATTACCCCAGCTCACATGGTTCTGTGAAATAAATCACACTAAGTGTAAGCAAAGGTCCTGAGCACAGGTTTAGCATGTTCATACRTGAGTACTTTCATAATTCAGCAAAAACAATTTAAAGGACGTACTTCAATATTTCTTTTGTCATTACTTCCCCTAGTTTCATCAAAGTAAAATATGGGCCCTGTTTATCTGTTGGGCACATGCTGTTTATTTCCCCTGAGAGATAAAATTCAGCCTTCTTTGTTTTAATGCAAAATTTCATGCTCTCTTTATTACCTACTGAATTTATTTTCTTATAAAACAATGCTTAAGATCCTTATTATTCACATGTTCCAAGTTGAGGACCATTTCAGAGATGTTTTTGAACCACATCCTTGGTTTGGTAAACAGCTAAGCCTACTATTAAGCTGATTTGTTGACAAAATTAGGAAAGGATAATTAGTCAGGAAGAGAAAACTAGGCTTCAAATTTCACCAAGAGCAAAAGGTGTATTTCAGAGAAATAAATCCAAGTTCCTATTCGAAACATTGTTTAACAACTGTGCTCTAACGGACCCTGGACTGTCTCTAGTGGTTCACAGAGTATGTCTATTTAAATGCACAGTATATCATACATTAATGAAAAGTAGGCATTTAGTTCTGGGAAAGATAAACAAATCAGATGAGGAATTTTCAGTTTTATAAAGAAGGGAAATCAGCTGGGCGACATTTTGATGTTATTTATTTTTTCTCCACAGCCATTCATTTCACTTTCTAGCACATATTTTACCACTTAAATTTTTTTTTATACAAAACCAACTATCTTTAACCTCTATTACAGCAATACATACAACTTTCAGCCAGAGAGCAGTGCCTCATTACACWATTGTCCACCTCATGTAACAAAAAAACCATCATAATCTCCAGGATTAAAAACTAGAAAATTTAATTTCTGATATCCATAAGGATTTTCTGAGTGATTTTTTTTTGATGACAAAAAGCTGCAAGATTATTGCAGACAAAGTAGCTACAGTTTTGTGAGTTTTATAATCTATGAATTTAGTAAATAAATCTCACTGCTGCAGCTGTCAACTATTTCTTTCATTATTATGGAGAAAAGTAGACCTTTCTTTTGACCAAGCATTTATGCTTATTTTATTTCTCAAGATGTGTTTGAGCTAATGGTATRCTAATCAGGGTAATGATTTCAAAAAGACACTTTAGTAATCCTTTTAATTAAAAAAAATAAAAGCTCATATTAATTAAGAGGAAGCACATTATTATTTGTCATTAGAGCTAGAAGGCATACTTACTGCAGTCCCTCCTCTAATTCAAATTATTAAGAAATCTGTGATATAATGAGCCCAGCATCAAAGTTGTGATGATGAATGTTAGTAATTTTTTTTTAAAGTTAACCAAACCTTTTTCCTTTTCAACTAAATGGAACATATCAATCATAGGGAAATGCAAATGGGTCTTGCAGTCTGATTCAAATCAATGATAATATCCAAAAGATAATACAGCTCCAAGAACATTTATCTTGTAGTTCATGGACGCTTTTGGGTTTTGCTTGAGAAAAAAGGATGGCCATTATTAAGATTCTTTCGAAGCTACTGTTTTGAATATATTAGAGGTAGAACTGCTCAAAGAACCTTGAAGTCTCAAGTGAATTGTTGAAATCAGTAGGAATCTTCCCATTAAATTTGATATCTGTGATCTAAATTTCAAGGTGAACAGCTGTTTACTTGTACCCATGGATGACAAACCCAAAATTTTGRTCTTCTCACATATTCTAAAATTGGAAGCAAGTAATGCCTCCAGGGCATACATTTACCAGTCTGTCTCCCTGGCTATTTGTGAGTGTGTTTTGGGCATGCCCTGAGATGTCTAATGTTCACAACAGAGAAGTCTGGTTTGTGTTTTCTCGGCATTCATACAGCAGCTGTTTATTCAGCTATTCTACATGGAAGAGGCAAACCACCTGGCATGTTGTGTCTTCTGCACTGAACCCTGGTAAATCCCAAACAGAGCCTTTCTCAGGTCCATCATCCAGTGACCTAGAGATTGGTAATTCCCCYGACACATGTAGAACCTGCTCTTAGTTCCACTTGAGGTATTTGTGTTTGTATCTGCTATCAACCAGGTAAATGCTTTAATCAATATTCTGATATTTGAATTGCTCATTCCTCCCAAATTAAAACTTTGCCTGAGATTAGCAGTAAATATTCACATCCATGAAGAGAGAAAATGTGGCAGTGTAGCTAATTCTATAACCTTTTAATTAGAGTATATAGGAAAGGAGAGCTAGAGGTCAGTTCAGGTTCAGTAAATACTTAATATAAAACTAAAAATATCCAGTATTTCCTGGATTCCCCTATTTTTCAGTCTCTCATGGAATATTTACTTCTTCCAAAACAAACAAACAAAAAGGTAGAAGCTGGCAAGGCCAGGAAGTATTTTAGAATAATCCAGCTAATAGACTTGTATTAAACATGCAACCTATGTGACCTGCAGACTACCAGTTTAGGAGAAATGGCTACCTTCCTGTCTTCCAGATAYGATCCATAAGGAAGGACTGGTTTATGTGCCTATCTCCAAGGGAAACCTCATGTTTGTGAATCCAGAGATGACAGAGGGCATAGGAGAGATTGTCATCCCCTATTTTGAATTGGTTTTCAATTGGTTCCTCCTCACTCAAATAGATTCATCCTTACTCAGCTTGCCAGTGAATTCCAGAAGGTAGAAGACATTTATTGCTGGAGGTTTGGCATTGATTCAGTTCTTCGCTGAGTTTGGACACTTATCACACCAGTCAAATTGAAAGCGCTCCTGCTTTCTGCCTTGGAGATCTTAGCCCAATATTTAATCATGATAAAGGTGTTTTGTGCACTTCTATGAGCAAAAATCTTGTAGAGTCAAAACTGTGCAGTTTTGGGAGTGAGAACTACAAAAGGACTTGCCAATATTTTTMGTTTAACATCAATAGCAACTCTATCTGCATTCCAAAAAATTGGCATAAACTAAGGTATGGTGGTCAAAAATCATTCTAAGAATAAAGGATGAAATGACAGAACAAWGTCTGTTATGTTCAGATTTTTTTCTGCATGAAGGGAAATTTACATATTATCTCTACATAATTGATGAGACATGAAAATCTYCTTTACATTCTGGCATCTATATATAGCTTTTCCTGTTTCCTTCCTGTAAAAATCAAATAAATACTAGCTAGTGCTTAGAGTTCATATGATTATTGACTCGCTTATAATGCATTTCACTGAAATTCATTGTATTGAATTTTAATGATGCAGTAAAGCTGGTGGTTAAGAAACACGACAATGAAATTGCATGGCTATACAAAATGCAGTCCTATCATTCCAGACTGGTCAACAGACTTCTGTGCCAAGGCGGTGATAAGCTATTTTGATATCCTTATGCACTGGCTTTTCTTATTGCAGCCACACCCCCTAAATTTAGAGGCTACAAAAAGAGTGGTAAAATCAGAAAAGAAAAAAAAAAGACAGCAGTGGTGCAATCAGGAAAGAAACACAGAACAGAAAGACTTGTAATGAGGGGTACATGTACATTTTTGGCCAAGAATGACCACCATTAAATCTACACATGGTGTGGACCTGCTGATACTGAGGATTTAGAATAATTTTCAGTTTCAATGGCAAAACAGGGAACAGTTCTCAAACCACTACAAAAAAATGTTAATATACACAGGGCATTATGAGACCATGTAACAGCATCCTCAACAAAAGAAGGAAGGATGAAATGAAGTTTTAGGCTTCAGTTCTGTGTTTTGCTTATTTAGCTGAACTCTTACGAACAGAACTGTTTAGGTGATTGTGCGGAAAAAAAAAAAGGAGGAGAGTTTGGACTAGAGACTGGGAGCATCAGAGCTTATCTACAGAAGTGAAATAAGCTGTGTGGGCCACTCATGGGGCTTGGCAGGGCTGACTGTAGCACAGCTCTTACCTGCTGAGTTCCTCTCAGGTTTTTACATTGCTTGCTCTCACTGTAAGAAATGACCAGCTCCTACAGAGACTTCCTACAGAGTATTCCTTCTCTTTTGGGATATAAATTCTGTTTGAATTAAGAGTCTTGCTTCATATTTATATTTGTTATTTGCTTTCCAGACTTTTACTAACTAAATGTTCAATCAAAATCTATATCTTGCTTTGCCTTTGACAAAGATCAGTTTATTTTATTGTTGGTTGTTGGGGTTTAGCACTTTTTTTTTTTTTTTTTGAGGGGATTTTATTATTTATTAAGTTGGTCAGTTCTGTTTTCTTCTATATGATCCTGGAAAGGAACATGGGTGAGCATCTTCTGAACAAAAACATGCATCTTTATAACTGCTGCTGTTGCAGTGTGGAGCTATTGGTGGTCTTTGTACAGTCAGAAGTTAATCATGCAAGAGAACCATAAGATCTTTAAAACACAATGAGAATAGGTGAAAAATCGTGTTACTTTTGCAATATTTATATTGCTGAAATAATGAAAACCTTTTTATTTTTAAGCRTGTAGCAGAAAGTCTTAATTCTGATAGTTTTATAGTATTCATCAAAAGTTAGTTAGTAAGTGTTCATATTTAAGAGACATAAATAGCCCACCCTTTAAGGTGCTTCCTTCTTCCAGACTTCTTTCAGTACTGCAAGAGTCACAATGAAATGTAATGTCATGAATCTCAAAATACTGAAGAGGTGGGAAAAAAAAGGACTAATTTTAGGCTTTTAAGTTTTTCTGTCAGCTCAAAATCTTGTCTATAAGGAACAAATTAATTGAAATCCATTGGGGACTACATAATTTACTTATGGTTTCTGGAGTAGACAAAAGTTCTTCAGGTACTTTCACACATTTTAAAACAGTTGTGTAAAATTTTCGACAGAGAACAATTATTTCAGTACTTAAATTTTAAACGTCTGAGCATTGCAAGTCTCTGCAATCTATTCCTTCTCAGTAGGTTGTTTGAAAAGAAGTATCACTGACCCTAACAGCAGTATGAATTTGCTCCCAAATCTTATTGTATCTGGTAAAATATAAGAATGTGCTTGAAGTCATGGGTGGTCATTTGTCCTGTCTTTATACAGATATATTTAAATACCCAGTATACCAGAGACCTGTGAAATGGAACTTAAATTCAGTGGTTTAACTGAGCTCAAACATAAAACCTATGCTAAATTGGAATAGTACTAGTCAGAAAAGCTAATTCAGCATGAAAAAGAAACATCTGACCCAGTAAAATTTTGTGTTATTGAGTCTCTACAAATCCCTTTGCTTCAACTCCATCCAAATATAGAAGCAGTGAAGAGCATATAGGTTTCATAGTGCAAAATCAGAGTCCTTTCTTGGAAAGGCTTCAAGTGGCTTTCTTGGAAACAAATTCCACTCAAAGTATCTGTTTTCATATTCTTACACTTTCTTGAAGGTTTTACACTTGCACAATATAATCCTATAGTCAAGCTTCGTTTGCAAAAATATAAAGAAAAATCATTTAACAACCTTTCAACTATGGAATGATGTTTGGGAAAAGTGAAGACTTTTCACATAATGAGCTAGCTCTTTTGCAGCGAGTCAAGAGGATGATCCACCCAACCTCTTCCTGACTGAAACAATGGTAACACAGAAGCACTGAAAGAAAAATAAAAGATGTTGATCAGAACTGTGTGTGACATATACAGTTAATTGATATGCCTTGTCTTTATACTTTGCACTAGAATATCCTCTGGGGTTGGATCCACTTTTTATAYTGCACTAAAAGCTTTTCAGTGTCTACTGATACTATTTAGCATCAGTCATTCTCCTTCACAAAATATAAAAATCTGTATTAATGACTACAGTCATAGTTAATAATACAGACAAAGGGACATAGTGGGTGGATAGTTTACAATTCATTTACTCTCACAGATTAATGAAAGTCTTTTTGACTAAACAATTCATATTAAAATACCAAGAGGGAAAGAAGAAGAGGGGGAGAAACWAATAACACATTAAAGTCTCATAAAGAAACAAATATAACAATCACAATGCTAATTATCCATACGATCACTGCAATTCTCAACAGGCTGATTTGGTTTGAATGAAGCAGAAATAGATGAATTCTCAAATTGCTTTTGATTTGTTTTGTTTCTCATAAGCGTTGTCATTTGATCATCACTAAGGAAATGATTAAGTGTGTGTATGTACAAYATACTTTTCTATCAATTCAGAGAAACACCCGGCTCCCCCAAGTAAAGCTGCTCAATTCTTAATATTTCTTCTGCAATCACAGACACATGCTCAAGTAAGTGTGTCCCAATCACCTTAGTAAGTTACCATATATCCGCTTACCTGTTACTAAATCTTATCATATGACATTAGTCACTGTCAAGTGTAAAGTAGTTCAGTTTGGTCAGTCTGTGGTGAAAAAAGTTTATGGACAGTCATGGTACATTTCATCTGRAGAGATTTTACAGGCATAATGAAAAATATGTGAGGATTTGATAACTCTTCAACTTAGATATCTAACTGAGTGCTCTTCTCAGCCCCCATTGAGTGTTTTCATAATGAGATAATAATTTCTTCCCTCTGTTTTGCCCTATCCTCGCATGGCTTAGTTTATAAGCTACATCTGCTCTGTAGATGATCTAGGGTGATCAGACAAGCCTATTTGCAAAATCCCTGCTTCATTCATCCAGAGGTTAAAAGACATATATACAAATATATATACATATACATATATATGTATTTTTACAGACATTATACAAATTATCTGTATATTATCTGATGACTAATTGCTAAAGATTAAGATAATATCTTGCAGTGGTTGTGATGGGAGAGCTGCTTCCAGGATTATGACCAGCAGAAGTTGACCTTCTGGTTTCACTTTGTGCTAACTATCCTGATCTCAGCTGGAAGAAAGTGAAAATAAATGATTGGCATTATGCACTCCAGGCAAAAGATTTCAAGGCTTGCCATGCAAGGACGCCTCACTGCTAAGCACYCTCCACACTCTTTGCTTGGGGGTGTTGGGCATAGCCAAATATGAATGCCACAGTTCTGCTTGGATAACCACAGCTCYGATAATGAATCTTATACACATGTGAGAAGCAAATAAACCAACATTCTGTCTCTCTAGTGTGAAAACAAATATCCTTAAATCTTCCTACCTCTATTCAGCTGGAAAAGCCATGATTTGACTTGCAATACACAAATCACAGAGATATCAACTAATATGGCATGAACCTAAGATATGGAAACGCAGATGAAGAGGGTTTGCCAGTGATTAAATTATCATTCAAGTGAACTTTGTAAAGTAAGAGAGCATGAACAATTTCTTTGGAAAGTTCCATTTGAGCAGGCAAGTTAAATTCGCCTTTTTGACATGTCACAGGCTTTATTTTTCATGAGTTTGGCTCTTGTGTCATCATTTGTACCTGTACAGTTCCATTTCTATTTGACTTATTTTTTTAAGTAGTCCTTGTAAAAATAGAAATAATTCCAGCAAATGTTTCCAAACAATAAGGAACTGTCCCACAAAATAAGAACAAATTATTTTTCTGAATTCCAGATTGCAGGAGAACAGACTGATTATTTCTGTTAAACACACTATTAGTTTATATTTTTTTATGTGATGCTGTTCACTCCCTAAGGTAAAAAAAAGTGTTGTTAATATTTAATTTGCAATTGTATGAAAAGAAGTTATGTATATTCATAAATGAAAAGCAATACATCTAATTGGTCATTTCTCCAGATCAATATACAGTGTCAACATGCACTTTTAGATATCTTTCAAGAAATTAGGATTGCATCAAGAGTAGAATCAGTATGTTAGGGCTAAATACAACTCTGGGGAAAACTACACTGTTCAGGGGAGAGTCACCCCCTTTCTGAACTATCCCAACCTATTTGTAGATGTGGTTGGTTGACTTTGGCTGGACACCCGGTGCACACCAAGACACTCTATCACTCCCCCTTCTCAGCTGGACAGGGGAGAGAAAATAAGATGGAAAATTACTCATAGCTTAAGATAAGGCAGTTTACTAAAGCAAAAGAAAAAGGTTGTACCTGCACAAGAAAAGAGAAAAAAAGATTTATTCCCAACTTCCTATCAGCAAGTGATGTCCAGCTACTTCCCAGGAAGCAGGGCTTTAGCATTTGTAGTGGTTGCTCCAGAAGGCAAACATTGTAAATAACAAATGCCTCTCCTTCCTTCTCTTTTTCTTAGCTTTTATATTTGAGTTGATGTCATGGTATGGAATATCCCTTGGGTCCATTTGGCTCAGYTGGCCTGGCTGTGTCCCCTCYCAGGACCTTGCCCATCTCCAGCCTACTGATGGTGACGAGGAATGTTGAGAGACAGAGCTGATGCTGTGCCAGCACTGCTCAGCAGTAGCCAAAACACTGGTGTGTTATCTGCACCTTTCCAGCTACCAATGCAGAGCACAGCACTGTGAGGGCTGCTATGGGGAAAATTAACTCCATCTCAGCTATTCTTAATACGACAGGATAAAGTCTTCTCATGCTTTAAGAATGATCATGGTTTCCATCTTTAAAATCACCATAAATCTAAACATGAAGGGATAAAATGATAATTCCAAAGATTTAATCTCAAAAATTGGCCCTTTAATATATTTTTCACAGCTGCATAGAATAGTATAGCACAAATTTCAGGTAAAGATATCTGACACAACTTTTCTAGATTTAGAAACTGTTGAACTCGCAAATGTCTCTTGGAACAAGCTTGAAATGTGAGACTTGACTCATAATGGTGGTCTCTGTAATGGAGTGAAAGAATGAAAAGAAACCCAAGAAGACTTTAAGTGAGAATTCCATTTTCCAGTGAAGTCTGATTATATCATCTTTTGAAAGTTGCTTCTTTCTTCTAGTCTTTCCCTGCTATACTTGAGCAGAGCTGCATTCACACCTCCCCTATATGTTCAGGAATTCCAAATATGCCTAAATATTTATATTGTCTGAAGTAGGAAAGGTAGAGAGTCTGTACTGCCCAATCGATGTTAAGAGCTACAAGTATATTCCGAAAACATTTCTATAGCAGAGACTGTGGTGTGGAAAGGGACATGAGGCACACATTTAACAGCTTTCTAGAGGCTTATTTGCCCTGTAATGTGCAAACAAACCTCAGGTGCATGTTCGTAAAACGTCCAAATCAACTGCAYGCAACTATGACATTCAGTAGTTCATCTAGCTCGACACGAATCATACCATTACAAATTGCTGCAACTGGGATATCAGCTTTTGGAGGTGGCAGCTGGCACTTATTTATCTGTGAAGACTCATGGAGGAACATGAGGCAGAACAAAGGAGTACTCATCAAAGAGTATTCATGAAAGAAGGCATTCTTCCTGAATCCGTTCAGACCTAGTTCATACCTCTTTATTTAATTACATTTTCAATCCATGCACAGAATTTTTTTTTCTGAGCAGTGTAAATGACAAAGGCCCCAAGGTGACCAAATTCTCAATATATCAATAAATATTTTCTTTACTGTAAATTTAACAATACCTTGAATAATCATAACAAATTATCTTGTGTACTAGATTGTAAGCGGTGGGTAAGTGGATAAGATGATCCCTTTTCATGTGTCATTTTCAACACTTCAATCAAGTCTTCTAGATATTCTTTTCAAATTTAGTCAACTGAGTAAAGTTTAAATTTCTTTACTGAACTGCTTTGGTTCCTTGCAATCTTATTTACCATAAGAAGACAGCCAGGAGAAGACAAGTCTTTACATGATGGGGTTGTGCATATGCCACTATTGTTCTCCCCGCATCCACTGAATTTAATTTTATGAAGTTCTAGTTCAGATAATAAAACAAAATAAAAGCATGAAAAACATAAAGCATGCTGCTGTTGTGGAAACCTACAATATTTAGTCAGTGCAAGATATTTTTTCCATCATGCTTTTCAAATGTAAGTAATTTTTTACCATAAATAGTTTTTTTTTGTTTGTAATTAGGCTTGGATTCTAATAGGCAACATTGATGAGTATACAACATGTCTTTGTGAATAAACAATTTTTGAGTAAACAGTTTCCAAGGCTTCCAAAACTCAAACTGAATTTTTCTGGATATAAAATAGGGTTATGTTCTGAGTAGGAACCAGCCTAAGTCTTCATAATAGGTCCAGATTCCTTACACTGGCAGTTTATGAATCACCTAAATTTCCAAAATATTTCTCAATAACCTTTCAGGTGTCTTTTCCAAATTATAATAAAGAAAAAAAAGGCAGATTATTTATTCTGAAACAGCTGGCTGTGGAACCTTATTGACTACTGTCCATCTTTTGAAATAATCTATGCTATAAGAGCTGGTCCAACAACCTGGCATTACATAGCTACCCATTCAAATGATTCATCATTTGTTTCAAGAATTTCCTTTCCTCAACTTTCTTGTGTAACATTGAGCCAAACATTTTACCTGAGATGTTACAAGTAGACCTATGCACTGAGGTGGCGTTTTATTCTAAAGAGACGCTAGTCTCCCAGGCTGCCTAAATCCTCTTAGTTAATGAAGAAAATGAGGTGTCTAAGGACAGGACCCACAGAAGCTAACTTGCTGGTTTGGGGATGTCTTCTATTTTTTGCCTTAGAGCAAATACATAATACGAATAATGGCATTTTGGACTCTATCCCTTCTTTGGAATTCTTCATTCTATTAGGTGTGCCTCGACTCAGCATCTGGGTGCTTAACTTCCTCCTTCCAAAACCTAGAAGAATGGTGAGATCTGTTAATAATTGCTGCTTGTCCCTTTACTCTTAGGTAATGCCACAAGGAAAGTTGCGCAAATATTGTGTTTATTGATCGCTCATTTTTGAAAATAATTTATAATGCCATATGCTATGCGTAAATCTGTAATTTCATATTTTTTCAGTATTGTCAGATGGTACTTTTTTGCTACAAAATGTTGTGCAGCTTTAGAGGAAACTCTCTTTTGAAGCATGGTCCTTTCATTCTGGGAGGCAGAARTACTGTAAGGTTGAATGGGGTTGGAATGTCCATTCCTACTGTCATTGCAAACCAGCAGGATTATCCYGGACAAGAATGTTTGCTTTGATTTTCTCTCTTTTTCAGTATGAGAATGCATTTGAATTTTAGTGGTAAGATGTGCTTAAACATGATACAAACTTCAGTCATAAAATGTCGGTTTATTAAATTCTTTCAGTTAGAAACAAATATAGATAAAATATAAATTATTTACTGTGATGTGCCAGATWGTATGCAGAATTCATAGTCCCATTTCTAATTCTGTGGCCTAACTGTTGGGCAGAAAGACACATATACTGAGGTGTGTTTTTGAGAGAGAGCAAAAAAGAGTACCAGATAATGACTTAAACCTTGAATCTGTAGTCATTCAATAAAGCTTAGGATATTCACTTTATTTCTTCTTCCTTGGGATTTTCTTTTGGGCAAACAATTAAATCATATGCCTTTACATTTAGATTGGTTTTCTCACAGGATAAATCTTGCCCTGAGTGAAAATTTATTGAGCACCAATATCATTGCCTGCCCAGTTACTCATAAATTCAATAGTCCCTGTCTGTCAATGTCTTCCTATCCTGCTTTTCACACTGGATAATTGCACACTCTCCCTGAGGAATGCCCCCAGCCAGGATCTCTCCATGGAGGTATTTTGTTGGCAGTGCTGGGTTAACAGTTAGACTCGATGAACTTAGAGGTCTTTCCCAACCTTAATGATTCTGTGATTTCCCTCCACCACTCCCTTCTTCCCAGGCTCAATGTCACTCCTRATTCCTTCTCCCCTCAAGTGGTGTGAGGGGCTGGAGAATGGGGCCTGTGGTCAGTTCATCACATGCTGTCTCTGATGCTCTTTCCTCCTTTGGGGAAGGACTCTTCATATCCTTTCCCTCCAGCATGGGGTGCCTTCCATGGCGGACAGTCCTCAATGAACCTTTCCACTTATATAAGTTTGTATAAATATGATCTCAGCTGATTAATCTATCAAATATCCCAACTAATTCTTTCCATAAAGCTAGATAACTTCTTTTAAAGACAACTGCTCTTATTAAAAAACTCATTATCAGGTTATATCAAGCTAGACATGCAGGCTTTTAAACATTATACTTGATTGAAAACTACATGAATTACATTCATAAGAGAAAATGGGTGCTCATATGATTCTTTTGACCTTTAGTGGAAAGTTAATGTGAGATCTTTATAGTTTAAATCATTAATCTTATTTTCAATGAATGACACCCCTATGCACTCCTATGCATAATTAGAGTCATCTTGATAGACAAGTGTTTCCCTAGCAATCCAAACAGATAACTATGTACTATAGCTGTGGCATAGAGGTTAATTTGAGGGTGCTTATATGACATATTTCTTTTTAATGCATCATCATCACCTGGAAATACTATCTTGTGCTGGTATTTCTACTATTTCACCAAATTTTTATTCAAAAAGAGGAAATATTCAAATATACAGTATGTATAAGCATATTGACTATGGATTACTTTCTGTGCCATATATTTCATTCTTTGTGAACATACAATATATAATAATGTTATCAGGAACTTTGAATGAAACATTAGCCTGAAATTTTTAACAAGGTAAAATGAAAGGACAAGATTTTAAGCTGACCAACAAATGACATCCTTTGCATGCTTTATTTCTATGAATATCACATCCTGTTCTGTAAATCTCAGCTTCAGGGCTGGATATCCCAGGAGCAGTCCTAGTCATAAAAGGCCTTGACAGTCAAATATTTCTGTGATTTGGGGTGAAGACACTCAGTAGATGAGTATAAATCTCCAGCTTAACCCCCAGAGGATCTATTCTCATACAGAAGACAGAAATATGGTTATTGGGACAGTCCTCATTGTTCCATTGCAAAAAAAACCATAGCTGAGTAGGGAAAACAGTGCCCCTAAATTCTCCTAGAAAGTAGAAAATCTGACAAAATCTCTTTCCCTCCTTTGCATAACATATGTTATTTTCTTTCCGCATTTGCTGATCAGCTGGGCTGTGGGCCAAAGTATTTCTTCTCTGTAAGATGCTGTTATTTACCATGTTTTTAACATTGTCATGGCTCACTGATTGAAGAACCCCGTATTTTCAGCATTTTGAGCTTGAACTTATTTTCTTTTTTTTTTTGGAGTGCATCCAGTTGGAAACTGGAAAGGGGAAAGAGAGCAGAATAATTTATTAAGGCAATCGTGCTTCATTAGATTTTAATAATTATTATTGAAGAAGAGATCAATAAATCTGTGCTTTTACCGAGGATTTTGTTCTTTTCTTTAGGGTACCTGTCCTTCATTCAAAAACAATTGTGTCATATGCTTTATGAGTTAAAATGGAGACATAATAAGAAATCACTTTTATTGCAATCTACCTATGAAATAATTCTGAAAGGGATCAATAGAACAATGAATAAAAAGTAAAGATCCATAAGGATGATTGATGTCAGCTCGGTCCTGTATTTTCTTCTACTATATAACTTAGGCTAGGAGAAGTGGTTAAGTGTGAAGGTGAATATTATCCTCAGCCCTTCTCCTCTTTTCACTCTGCCTCTGTCCCCACCTCCATTTCTATACATCTAAAATCAAACTGCCAGCCATTTTCAAGCTTTACTGATTGTAGAAAGGAGATTTTAGAGTGAGAAGACTGATTAATTAGAGATTCTTGTTCCAGTATCCTGTTTCTTCTCMATCTTGCAAGACTATTGCAAAAAATCTATTTAGCTGTTACATATGAAAAAAAAAATTGAATGCTGATGGCAGGATATGATTAGCTCAGTAACCATTAAGACAAAGATCAATGACCATTTCTCCTTGTGTACTCCAGTTTTCCTTTTCTAAATAGGTGGTGATAGTGGCTGCGTTTTTTTACCAGCCACTGTTTGCTTGATTCATTCAGAGCTTCCAAACTGTCTTTCTCTGTTAATTATTTATCTTTCTGTGTAATGCACTCATCAATGAGTTTTTTCTTTTCCTGTGGGAAAGCTTTAAGTTACCATCATAATACAAGATATTAATAATAATTTTTAAATTTTGGAGATTTGAGTGCTTCTGGGTCAATAGGTTTGCAATCATATGGGACTTTCTGAAGACCACAGTCATCTTCCTTTGACCTATTTTGTACAGGTCTTCTTTCTTTCTTTCCTTCACTTTTTTTTGTTGCAGAATTATAGGCCATATTTATACCCACTATTACAGAAATTTGAAAATTCCTACCAGTCAATATATATAAAGTTGAAGAGATTGCAGGTTGGAAATATAAAATGTTTTAGGGTGCTTATCTAGAATCTCAACTGTCGGGTCCCCTGAAATAAAAGCTGGGAGGATTGAGGAGCTGAAAGACCCCGATAGAGGAAAAATATATTGGTGGGAAAAAATATGGTGAAACAAAATCCCTCCTGTCTGCTTTCTGAGAAGTTGGCTTGTCTGATTGATCCATGGTTCTCTCYGCCCTCTCTCCTTAGTAATTGGTTGTGGTAGTTTMTCCCTGCCTTCTTCCCTTCCCTAAGCCGTGGTGATTGGTTGCGAGCCCCCCCAAGTGCRCGGGTTTAAAAACCCAGTCCCGTCATTGTTTAGCTCTCTTCGCCTCCTRSCCCCTTCATAGCTGGATTGGAATAAACTCCCTGGGCTGTGGAACRTAGTGCGTTAAGAGCCTTCCTGCCTCTTTATTTCTGGACTTGTGGCTAGGCTATGCTGGGTGTGAGTATTTCTCAGTGCTAACAACTGCACGGGCGATATCCCTCGTTGGTTTGGTGAATCCGCACCCCCAGAACAGCTTCTTCTCAAAGGAGSTTTTGGGAATAAACCACAAGGRAATTAGCCTCAGGAGAAACAGCACCCTAAAGCCATTACTCAACGCTTCTTTAAAGTGATGATTCTTTCAATTTTCCCTTCTCATTAAGGGTGGAAGCCTATCATTGCTCTTGTGTGATGAAGTTTCCACMAAATTACTGAATGGCCTGTTAAGAGCCACTGCGGGGCAGTCAGGATGTGGAGCAAAAGTAAGATGGATAGGCTTGTTGATGCATTGCTGTCATAGCTCTTCAATAATTACCCATATGTTGGGAAAGGTTTAGAATGTGCCTGTCATTCCCATGCTAATTACAGACTGTTACAAAGCTCGTTTTTCATTACTGGGATCATGCCATATTTATGGGGTTTGATGAGTTGTTTGTTCTGGGTTGATGCACTGGAGCTTTGTTGGAAGTTTCACATTTGAATTGCAAATAGATTAGAGGGATATATTTTTTTAAAACCTAGAATTCATGTCAGGTAACCCAAAAGGCAAAATCTTGACTCAAAGTGAGCTCAGTAGCCAGAAGCATAACACTTTGTTTGAAAATATTGGTTTGTGATTGAAAGAAGCAGAATTTTCAGATTTCTACATATTACCATTGTAGTTAAATTAAATAAAAATTTCTTTCATTTCCCATCCTCACCCTTCCTCTGCCTCAAAGCTATGAGATCCTCCTTGCCACCAGAATCAACTTTCCCATTAATTCTCCTGAATTTTTAAGGGCATTGGAAACTATGTTTGCACTAAAATCTTAGAAATAATTTATATAGTTATGGTTATAATATATTATAGCACCTTTCAACTTTTATGCATTTGTCTCATTTTATGTAACATCTTACAACCAGATTATTCAGTGATTCTCTGAGTTATTGGTTCTCTCACTAAAAATGTTTATCCTGAGTATTGTATAAGAGTAGAGAGCATATAATATGTGCATGTATGCACATACAACTATACTCTCACTGAAGGAGAGTGATTTTGGTTAGAAAAAAAGACATTTAATAAGTGGATCAGAGTTCAGGTTTTACAGTGACAGCTAGTTTCCTAATTTTCATACTTTGAAYGCAAAAACAGGCGTGAGGTGACAGTTTTTACAAGGCTACTGCAGGCTCTAAAGATCCAAATATCTGGTATTTTGTTTGTTGCATGCATGTCAGTGTCTGTGCTGCTGCATGTTGCAGCAGACATTGCATGGGGGAGTCCATTGGTGATAACAACAGAGCTCTAGATTGAAGCTGGTGTCCTGCAGTGAGACCCACACACAAAAGAGGAAARTGCTTCCTCCTGAGTGCCTAACCCAGGCACTTTCATATGAGGAGAGAGCTGTATGCCCCAGTGCCTCCTCACTTGAGCCACGTGCCATCTCCTGCACTGGATTGGAGAAATATGAAGTCCAGATTTCTGTGTAAGATTTCCCTGGATTTTCTGTCACTAGAATGTCTCTTCTACCCCTAYGGTGTTGAGTTTTTTTCCTTTGGCTTATTTAAATAAATAAAACTTAAATGCATGGGAAATAAAAATAAAAAAATTTTTCTATGTTTAGAATTGTCTTTAAAACAAATGTTTTAAGCTGATCCTGAAACATAGCATCTTTTTATTCAGTGTCTGGGCAGAATAACACCTGAAAATAACTTGGTAGAGGATGCTAGTCTTGGTAAGCTTCCAGCTGTGATGAAAAAAAATGCAAGAAGTTTTATCATTGATTAAATTCTTGCAATATTGCCAGCCTGAGGATGACAGATTTCAAAGATGATAATATTTATAAACATCTTTTAACTGTTAATTTTAAATTTGAACCTGAGATGTAAGCCTTGCTGTTACCTACAGTGGTGCAGAATCMCCTACTACAGGGATTTGAGAAGATGTGTTTGTTTAGTCTGTTATCTGGTAGAGGTTGTATTCAAGTGTTTGGTAYATTTATGTATCCTACACACAGCTGAGCAACAGGAAGGGGTGTTAGGATCATGAGAAACCAGGTATTCTGAGATAAAAAACAGAGGAAATGGCTGTGAAGGGTCATTACCCTTTTACCTTTCATGTTATTTCACTGAGATCGATAMGCAGAAAATGAGAGGAGCTTCTTTCTTTCACGAGAAATATGAAGTCAGAGCACAGTGCAATGCAGTAACTGAAGAGCTGATAAATATTAACTCTTTTTCAAAAATCTGCAGTTGCTAGAACAATACATAGAGTGCTGAATATATGGATTTTCATTCTTTTTTCTTCACCCATTGTAAATTATCTACAACAGGAAAGAAACTGGTTTTGTTTGTTTGTTTAATCTCCCTACTTCATTGTTTCAACACTGGTTAGTAAATGTCTTTAGTAGGATGACTGTCTGGGGGTCTCTTTTCAAGGAAGAAGACCTGGGTGGAGGTGCTATCCTGTCTGAATGTGTCTAGCCGGAAAATCTCAGCGTTAGAAATATATTATTCAATATTTGAAGAGAAATTAGAAATTAAATTGAAGAGGGTAACAAGAGTTGCGAATTGAAACTGGGAACTAGTGTCCTGGTTCCAGTCAGAAGGGGTTAATTTTTGCAGTAGCCAGGAGGGGGCGTGGCTAGGACATGGAGGTTAGCGGGGTAGGGAGTCACTTCCAAGGAGAAGGGGTTCCTTCTGGTCAAGCAAGCGTGACATTTTTCCATGCATTTGGAGCACCCAGGGACAAAGCAGGAGAGAGTTCTCTCCAGCATTTGCCGTTCCCAGATCTGTCATTCAAAGGGTATTCCCTGTGCAAAAGACTTCATCCGTTTTGCCTCTATTCCCCCATCTGTTGCTACATTCAAAAATTTTATAGTGGCAAAAGGGTATGTGTCATAAACATGTAGATCCAAGAGTCTATCATTRGTTTAATTTTTCAGTCTAATTAAAATCCAGTAGAGTTGTTCTTAGTCTAGCCATAATAATGCTTCTATTCATAGTCCAAAATAAATCAGAAAAGCTTCAATAACAGAAGAAAAAGACAGAAAAAGAGCTATCCAGGAAAACCTTCCTAGTACTCATCTCTTTTCTCTCGTGTTATTCACACCCTCACAGTGTCCCTCTGAGACTGAAGGATTAGAGAGCCTGAGGTAGAATAGGGTTTAAGCAAGTTGGGTTTTGGGAGGATTTGGGAGCTATTTTTTGAAGAGATTTTGATACTCATAGTGAGGTGTCCCTTCATCCTCCATCTTGACGGCCACTYGAGTTTATTTTCACCATTTTCCCAACAATTTCTGCATATGTGAGCTTTCTCTCAGTAAATTGGGTTTTTGTTCTCTTCACTGTATCTAAGGCAGTTTAACAAGACTGTGCTCCTGCAGGGGCTACTGATTGACCGCTGTGATTTGTATTAACAGTCTGGGACCTTTTGCAACATCTTGAGTTTACAGGTTTGAAAACCATACTTTATTCTGGGATCATAGATAATCCAATCTACACAGAACAGCTGCTTGTTATCACTGTGAACTAAAGCTAAACACACCTAAATCTGGCGGCTAAATAGTTGGTGCAACAAGTTAAAACAGTCAAGACAAATATGAGTCCACAGTCCTGAGAACCTGCACTGCAAGATCAAGACAAATTGTGTAGCCTTTTGCTAGTAGTTAAAAACCCCAATCTCCTTAACTAAACTACACAGCAGACCACTCCATCAACCTAAAATTGCAAAAAAATCTGGGAGTTTAAACCAGGCCTCCCATAGCTCTTTCCTTCACATACAACCAATGACAACCAATTTAGTCTTTCATCAAACATCATGTCGAAAGACACAYTGGGTACCATGGAACAGTAGGATGTGCAACCACAGGTGAACCTCAACAAAGTCTTACTATGCCTCACTACAGAACAACTCCAAATCTGGGATGAAAAAACCCAGCAGCCATGAGAAGACAGGATGGATGCCTGTTTGGGGGATACGACTCCACAATGGCTTCAGCTTCATAATCTGTGATGCATAACGTATTTAATAATTTGCAGCTTCAGCTGCTCCAGAGAGTATGGCACAAGGTTAACACAAAAAGTTTCATTTTTCAAAATAGCTTATATATTGTATTCAGGTCATCAAGATTCTCTCAATCTTAACATTTCCATAGTGTGTCTACAATTAATGTTAAGTACAGAAACAGCTCATGCTTCTAGAGTATCCATTAATCTTTTTTCCCTGAAGTTGATACATTCCTTAGGTAGGTCATAGATCAAATTGAACATRCATGGAATTACCTCTTTTTCTATTTTAAAAGTTTCTTGGATAATAACAGTAATGAAGTGATAATATAAAGTATGACAATAAGAAATATGAACACACGCAGTATTTTTATGATAAAATTAAAATATTTGGAAATTGTGGGCAACAAAAGTCTTTCAGCCCTCTTTCTGTAGTGTCATATGTTTCAGTTTTACAAAGGAGAGTGGAAGGTACGTAMTTGTATCCTGTAATGTAGCCTGGCTGGATATACGATAGCTGTACAAACTAGTTTCAGTTCAAGTAAGAAGCTAACGAAGCAGTTGTGAGACTGATGTACAACTGCTGCCTTCACGTTTCCTGACACATGGCTTCTTCACAGATAGTTCAGTTGAGGTCACAAAGTTTTTTGCTGCCTTAATAGTCCGAGTTTGTTAAGTCAGGGAGAAGAACACAGAATGACAAGGGCAAGCTCCAATTTCAGAGATTCATAAATGCAAGATGTTCATTTCATATTTTAGTTCTGCTCCTGGCAGCCCAGCTAAATTTTTGTTAACTCAGAGATTTTATATTAGACCAATGACGATGTGCAACTGAACAAGAGAAGTGCACTAGAAGTAATATTGCAATCAGAGCATTAGATTAATTGAGGAATATCAAGGTTTTATTAATTCAGAGGCTTTACCAAATAACATCAGTTCTCTGAGCATCAACCACTTGACCATCTGCTCTTTTCCATAAGAAGTACTGAGTGCAGTAGGTCTGGTACAGAGAATGAAAACCGTTGTCAGAAAGCTGACATCTCTTTGTGCACACATCTACATCTTCTTTCTATTTTGCTTACATAAAAATGGTGCAATGTCAGAATAACAGACTATCAGTTGGGCCCAAGCCAACAGAATTAAACAAACACATGGACTCTGATAGCAATATTGTTTAGAAATGCTGCCCCTTTCATCTGTTGCAGATAGAATATTATAGACAATACTTTTAACGAACCTGATTAGCTTAAATAAGTATCCTAAAAGTCCTCCTGTAATACTGAGTTCCCACAGATCTTTCAAAAGAAATACAGGTGTTTAGCAGGTGTTCTTGACTAGTGCTAACGTTGCTGGAAGTAGAACCTTATTCAGACTCTGAAAGAGAAGACGGTGGTAACCCTGTGAAGAATAATTTCCAGAAGAGAAACATATGTTACATAGCCTGCTGAAGTGGGTTAACTCTTCTTCTAAGGTTAAGGCATATTGCACACTGCTTGTTCAGCGGTTGGAATTTCCCAACGTGCCTTATCCTGTGTTGCATCACTGGAAGGGAACAAAAAGACCAAACCAAATTCAGTTTAGGATGCTACGACTTTCAAAAAGTGCTGAAATACCTGTTTCCAAAATAAAGGTGCTTGTCAAAAGGCTTAAGACAGGCAAGTAAACCAACAGCCATTTTTTTTTTTACAAAAGTAAGTATATTTAAYGTCCTGAAAGACATCAAAACTGCAGCTGTGGGAAAAGCAGATTGTTAAGACTATCACAGCACTGACTGCTCTGTGCACACCAAATAATGACAATAGAGTTAAAAGTGCTTAACTCCTGTGGTTTGTATTAAATCAGGATTAAAGTGCTGCATTGTTATATTAGCAACATGTAATTTACTGGCAATCAGTGGACTGTATATCCAGGATCAATATCAGCAATACAACAGATGAACCATTTTACCAGATACTTAAAAAGTGTTAAAAAGCATGTACAAATTCCAAAACATCATTCTGTAACTAATCCCCATAATTTTTAATCATACACTCGCAGTTATTTGCATGCTACCCCAACAAAAGCTCAGGCTGCAAGCACACACTGGAACTGCAGCTCCTACTTGCTCATCCCTTCTGTAGGTGCCATGGGTTCTCCATCTTCACATRTGCCTGTGCTGCTCCAACAATCTGCTGAGGTACTTTCTAACAAGAGACCCCCCTCAGGTATGGATTACTGACCCCAGACTGTCAACCCCTCAGCAAGGATACAGGATCTTCATGGCATCTGGTAGAGAGATATTTCAACCAATGACACATCTGGAAGTGTCAGTCTTGACTGCCACTCTGTTCACGCTGTGGTGTATCTTCCCACAGTCACACGTTTTCATACTTCTTTTAGATGTCAAGCAGACTCATTTCTCGTTTGGAAATACTTTTGGTAATCTGTTTTAATATGATTTATGAATACTTTTTTCATTTTAATTTCCTCTCAGTTATCAGTTTTGGGGAAAAGACCTTGTCAAGCACTTTCAGATATTACATTGATATGTGCTGTGCACACTCACAGTCTTAACCTATCATCTGCTGTTATCCAAGACATTTTGTCAAGAGAGGATTGTTCAGGCTCCTCTACAGCCAAGAAAAAAGAGACTTTTGTTGGACTGGACACCTTGTGATGGTATGTTTGGATAACTTTTCCCATTCTGAAATCAAGGGCAGAATATCTGTTGTGTGGAAGAAGATACCCTCCCAAAAAATGTATCCCAGATTACACAGTTCTCATGGGATTTTGCATCTTTCTAAGATTAAGTCCTGCTCTTGATCAGGCAGTGTAGAAACTGTACCTTGGGGCTCTGCTTCTCAATATCATCCATTCTGGGCCCTCCCTATCTTCCACTTTCTTCTCATCTAAAGGATTTTTTTCCTTGCAAATGCAAATAAAGGCTTCTGAAATTTCAAACCTGAATGCATTTAAAGAATCAGAAGTCTTGGTTTGGGGTCAGTCCAACAAAGTGGCCACCGTTGCTCTCAGTGACCTGCTCTCAGTAAATCAGCTTTTCTGATCTTTATGCTTAGCTGACAATACAGTGTTGAACAACTTTGGAATTTTCAGCCTTGTTTGAGAATCATGAAACAGCATCCTCTTCATAGATACATTATTTTCTAGACTAAAGCTTTTCAGACTAATTATTACAACAGTTTTACATCTCTTCAATAGCAAATTTCTTCACATTCTTTTTTAAAGACTCATGTCTTCATATCAGTTTCTTTTAAAATAATTTATAAATTATTATATGCTGTCTTTTTTGCTCTCTGTTTTTTTCCCAGCATGCCATAACTTCCAAATGAAAGTCCAGCTATTTTCTATTCCTTATACACAGAAAGTTGAGCTTTACACTTTAAAGGCTAAACCCTGTTTTATATTACCTGTCTCAAACATAAACATTTCTTTTAGTTTTCAACCTGGTCATCACCTCAGTAAAAATCCATTCATATTTCATTTCTCTCACAAAAACTCCTGTTCCAAAGTCTCTCAGCTGATAGAAAAGACTTCAGTATTTTATCAGGTGATGTGAGCTAAAACACTTTTTTCCTCATATAACAGATTTATGGTCTATAAAAGCCAGAAGTACCCATTAAGGTGATCTAGTTTTGAATTCCTCAGTGAAAGAGACTGTAGTTCTTCATCCAGTACTCCTTTCATGAAGTTTAACAACTTGATCAGATTATAGCTCAAAAAAAATGGTATTTAGGATCTGTTCTTTCTGTTCTTGTTTTTTTTTTTTACTTTTCCCTATTGAACAGCTGTAGATTTTAGCTGTCCTGTGAGTAAGGTGGTTTCAGGATAGTATTTAGAGTGCTTTTAATATTCTGGGGACTGTGAGCTCTGTTATGGGGAATTTCACATGCCTGGTTTGGGGAGTTTGAGTGACATACTCCAGAACAGAGAATAGCTGTTCCAGGAACAGGACACTTGAAGAAAAATTTGCATTTACTGACTGTTTYGCTAGATTTAGCATTTTGCCTTCTGGAACTTCAAATTGACATCTGAAAATTAGCAATAACAGTTTTTTCCTCTTAGTAGAGGAGTTTGATGTAACCYCATTAGAAATTATGCAGCAGGGAAATAGATGCCCCAAAACCACCCACCACTGCAACCTGGCATTGTGCAGAAAATTGATGTTGTATTTATAGAAATGTTGGTGAAATGTTGGCAAAATATATAAACAGAATGGATCTATGTATTTCCAAGATGTAGGATTTGTTTTGTAATTTAAAGTCCATCTTCACCCCTGTTAAACTTTTGCACAAAATATAATTTGGTGTGATTTTTCAGTTTTTTATTCAGAGTCATCCCAATCATGTGTGTTGTGGTAGTCTTTACTCTAAGAGTTGTCACCTGACAGAGTAGGGCAGAGTCTCTTTATCACAYACACCATTATTTATAGCTCTGGTTTGGTTAGCAGAATTTGTGGTGTTCTGTTTTGAATGTGAACCAGCAGGGGAAATCAACCCCACACAAAATACTTCAAGAGATTTTAGGTCAAAATTACAATTTTAATAAAAAGGTTAAAATAAATGCAGGAATACAGAAACACCAGCCTAAATGAACCGACAGAGTCACGGTACAACCTGGCACCTTGTTAACCAGGGTGGTAGCTGCGTAGTCCAGTTAGGCACTGGTCCTGTAGAAAGGCCTGGTCCCCTGAGTATCCAGTGATGGTGGTCCAGAGTCCTCTGGGTTTCCAGTCATCTGGTAGTCCAGTCCTGGTAGTCTGGCCCTGGTAGTCTGGTCCAGTAGACCAGTCGAGTCCAGTCCAGCGGAGTGGAGCGAAGTCCAGTCAAGTTGAGTAGTCCTGGTAGACCAGTTGAGTCCAGTCCAGAGGAGTGGAGTGGAGTGATTTCTCCCATCTTAAAGCCTGCTTTTATGTCATGTTTCTTGGCTGGTACCTCCTCCAGGGGTGGGGACTTCCTCTATGGAAAAGGATTTTCCCAATGTTCTATTGGTTGCTTCGGCAATGAGCTCACATGTGGCTTCTCTGAGGAGCAAACGGTTTCTGACATTCTATTGGTTGGTGTTATCTGGTTCGGTAATGGGCCATTAACCGAGATAATCCACTCAGGGTGGTTCTGAAGTTCTATKTGTCCATGCTTATCCAGTTCGGTAATGGGCCATTAACAGAGATGATCAACTCAGGATGGGTGGTGCTTGCTGTCGGCCKGAATGGTTATCTCGGTTGAGATAAGGAGTGCCACCCTACCTCCCATGAGCATAGCCTCAGGGACYAGGTGTGTAACTGTGAACGATCCAGCTCATCGAGGAAATATGTGGATGGTAATACCCTTTTATGAATAACCCAGGACATGTGGGTATAAATTGACCACACATTGCCTTTCAACTATTTTTGCTCTGCTCTAAATGTAATTGATACATATATTGTATTTTTAATAAAATAATAATTCTGTACCTTTTCTATTACAAAGTATTTCATTGATTGATTGATTGATGTAATTTTATTTTGTATACATAAGAGATGAAATGAATATGAAAATAATGTTTTTATTATTCCATTGGTGGGATGTTAATTTCTGATACAAATATTGCTGTACTAAAGACGAGAGTTTGTTAAGATATTCTGAGATTATCTGACACATGTAAGATGCTGATGCATAGAAGTCTTTCCTTCTGATGAGCAGAAGAACTGCTAGATAAGTAGCAGTTTTCTCTTAAAAGCTCTAAGCAGAGAAGACAGAGAAAAAAGTAGGTGTTATGTTCCCAAAATCATGGGTAGAATTCAGCCAGCATACAGATTTTACTCACTAACAGGTTACCTATTTTATGGAGGTATATATAGCCAGATATGCTTCCCTTAGGACATAAGCCTGGTAATGCAATTGAAGCTTGTTGATGACTTTTCATAGCTGGGCTTTCTGGTTTGTCTTGAAGTCATTAATGAATCTAATCCTTGGCTTCCACTCCAGACACCATCAAAACAACAAGGAAATTCTCTTTATGCAAATATTTCACGTGAATTGAAGGTTAGCTAAGAGTTTTACATTTTGATTTTTCTGTTTTCTTCTTTTTATGAAGCTAGGGATTGTGCTTACWCTTTTCCAATTCTCCCGTACTTATCTCATATTTGCTAAACTCTCAGAGGTGCTGACATGGTCTCAGCTAAGATTGTTAAATATACCAGGAGTAATTGTTCTAAAATCACCCAACATATTTAAGCACACCAAAGTCTGTTCCTTTCATATTCTCCTCCTTCTTTTCCAAATGTCTACCCATTGCACACACTTGAGAGCTGGGATAAACTGTTACACATCAAGCCGCAAGCTGTGTTCCTTTCCTTCCTTCAGACACTGGATATGCAGCCTTTATTTAAGCTGTGGTGTTCTAACTAAAACTGGTTACAACTGCATGTAAATTTCTGTGACTGTTTGGAAAAGTTGCACCCCAAGGTGTGTCTCCAAAAACAATCAAATTCTGTTTGAATGTGTAAATCAGAAAATCATATACCAGATGGTCAAAAAAAGGTACTGAACAACAGGCAGTGGCTAATGAACAAGAATCATTACCATGCAATATCTGTGCGGTTTATAGCTCTATTTTGGGCTTAAGTTGTCTTTTATCATACCTTAGGAGTAACATAAAATGCACTAAAAATAAATAGGATTTTTTAGTAAAGCAAAGGGACATGAATTATTTTAATGCCTTATGTATTTTCCTTTTGGAAGTTAGTGTGACTTGGCAGGTGTAGTTTCTCTTGGCTCAAAGCTCGTCATGCTAATGAAGCTGAGACCTGGATAAACTGTTCTAATACTGCATCTTTTTTGCCCTGCTGCTAGGTTGAAAATTATGTTTCTTCAGCTAATCTCCATGTGTGGTAGTGCCATAAATACGGGGCAATTGGAAAGCATCTGGCTAGAGCAATGCCCAGGAAGCCAAGAAKACAATGAACACTGTAGTAGGGAAGTGCATAACAGAAGAATAATAAAAARACCTCTAACGATAGCTATATATTTGTAACATAATAGTAACAAGAATGTACCTTTCCTCCATTTCAGTACAGATGTGGTTTTGAGAAAAAAGTAATGGGAAAAGAGGGTGGATGGAGTAATAATGGATAGGGCAAAAGGCCAGGAGATGGTTTAAACTAAAAGAGAGTAGGATTGGATACAATATTAGGAATAAATTCTTTACTGTGATGGTGGTGAGGCACTAAAACAGCCCAGAGAAGTTGTGGTTGCTCTGTCTCTGGACATGTTCAAGGCCAGGAGGGATGTGGCTTCGAGCAACTTAGGCCAGTGGAAGGTGTCCCTGCCCATGGCAGGGGGGTTGGAACYAAACAATCTTTAAGGTCCCTTCCAACCCAAACCATTTTTGATTATATGAAGATAGAAGGATGCACAGTAACTGCACAAGGTTGTAATTCTCGGGTCCAAATAAACACACAGAGACAGTTGTCAGGGTTCACCAACAGGCAGAGGCCAAAGGGGAAAGAAGAGAGAGAGCCGGCCTCTGSCCTCATCTTTATTTATTTGTTTTTAAAAACCATCGTGGATTGGAGGATGGGAATACCACCTCCTGCTGTCTACTGGCCAACAGAATTGTCTATCATATAAGTTAGGAATTCATAAACAACTGTGCCGGTTACAACAACAAGGCTGTGTTTATACAGAAGTGCGTGAGAAACTATTTGCTGAACTAAAAACACTGTACAACTGAAGAACTGCAAAATGCAGGGCTACACAAGGTGATTTCAGCATCTGTCCTGTCTGTTTTTTTCTGGCAGCGGCAATTTGTCAGAGATGTGAATCACCATGTACAGCACCTGAGCAGGATCACGTACAGCAAATATTTGACTAGGCTTCTCAGACTAGCTGAAAACTCCTCGCATGTTCACCTTTTATTGGCTGGACAACATTTTCCTGGAGCCACAGTCTGGAGTTTTGGCTGAACCCTTCCCCCTTTCCTCGCTCAGGGAATTTGCAAACACTGGAGTGACAGGAATTTGTATGGACTGATTCACATTCTTCTTCGCAGAGAGGCAGCAAGTCCAGACCATCAGAACAGGACTATGTTGAACACGAGGCACAATCGCTTGGTAACCAGAAGCACATGGTACCAGCATTTGATCACCCTGAGCTGAACGAGCAAGGAGCTCCCGGTTGCATTCCAGGGCTAAAGTAGGCAGGTGACAGCCAGTCAGAATGATACTACATAGTAGAGGACACACAAATTAAAAGGAAGGAAAAGCAAGGTGGTTGGCAAAACAATGGCATAACTGTGTGTCGTGGCTTAACACTGGCCAAACGCCAGGCACCCACAGAAAGCCTGCTCACTCACTCTCCCCTGCTCTGCAACTGGACAGAGGAGAGAAAATTTAACAAAGGGTTAAATTTTAATGAGTTTAATGAGATAAGTACTGGGAGAAAAAAACACCTCAAGGGCAAAACAGGCTCAGCTTAATGATATAAGGTGAATTTATTACTAATAAGATCAGAGTAAAAGAATGAGAAGTAAAATAAGCCCTTAAAGACACCCTTCTCTCCCCCCAGCCCCTYCCTCCTTCCCACTGACAGCGCAGGGAGAYGGGGTGGGGGTTTTGGTCAGTTCGTCACCCAAGATCTTCTTTCCACTGCTCACGGAGAGGAGTCATTTCCCTGCAGCACCGTGGGGTGCCTCCCACGGAAGACAGTTCTCCAGGAACTCCTCCAGCGTGGGTCCACTCTCACGAGCAGCAGCACTCCCAAAACTGCTGCAGTGTGAGTCCATCCCACAGGCAGACAGTCCTCCCAAAACTGCTGCGGCGTGGGTCACTCTGCCATGGGGTGCAGTCCTCCAAGGACAGGCTGCTCCAGCCTGGAAGCAAGGCCTCTCTCTCCACTGGGACTTCCTCTGGATCACAGCATCCTGATATCCACCCGCTCCGGCGTGGGTACCTCCCCCAGGGGCTGCGGGTGGATCTCTGCATCCCCCGTGGACCCCCATGGGCTGCAGGGGGACAATCTGCCTCACCATGCTCCTCACCACAGGCTGCAGGGACATCTYGGCTCCGGCGCCTGSAGCACCTCCTCCCTCTCCTTCTGCACTGACCTTGGTACCTCTGTTGTTTCTTTCACATGTTCTCACTATTACTCTTCTGTAGCTGGAAAATTACAACTTCGACCAAACTTTGTTATGCTTTCTTCTTCAATCTGTTATCACAGAGGCATTACCATCATCTCTAATTGGCCCAGCCTTGGCCAGCGGCATGTCCATAATCAGAGCTATCAGGGATTGGCTCTGCTGGACATGGTGGAAGCTTCCAGYAGCTTCTCACAGAAGCCACCACTGGGGCCCCCCTGGGGCCCCCCTGCTACCAAAAACCAGGCCCTGCAAACCCAATACACTGTGAAAGGTGTGCGCAGAGGTTTWAGTCCATAATTCTGCTTTTGGTGACTAGAACCACTAACAGTCCCACGGTGTACTTTATTCCATGGATTAAAGCAATAGTGATTCACAGAGGGAAAAATCTGTGGATGTGAGCCATTTGAAAGTGAAAGCTTATACCYCATTGTGTGAGTTAACACAGGCAGGCAGCCAGAACAACCACAAAACCATGGCTGAAATGCAGAGAGTAAATTTATTTCATTACCTCTCTAACCAGAGTGTCCCGAAGTAGCACCCGGGCAGAGACACAGGAGCGGTAACACAGGAATGGTCATACTCAGTCCATCCTGAAGGGCAGCARGCTGCACCCATTTATTGAGGGCCCACGGAGTTTACCACCATGCTATATCTCCCTTGTGCTTTTTCTGGTTTCTGAGCTTTGATTTTCTCTCTCCCAAAAAAGGGAGCTCAAGCATGTCCTTGACAGAGCCCCCAAGTCTCTTAAAATGCCTACGTTATCTCTACACAGAAACTCTACTTCTGGAAACAGACAAAGGATAGACAGCAGTAGGCATAATATATGGGATTTCCCACACTGTTATTTTCCAGAATCCAGATGKAAGGTCACTTGAGAAAATCTACCATCCTTCTTGCCATTGTTCCACTTTTAACCCTTTCCTCSCAACACCCACGATRTGTTTTAATGAGACACACTGCAAGGGCTTTAGTGGTATAGAAGACCAAAGTTTCTCTCTTGCAGCCAGCAGTAGCCACTCAGTTGCTGTAAACMATCCAAATTCCACTAACTTTAAAGAAAATTGTATTAATTTGCATTAGCTAAATAGTTGTTCCAGATCTTACAAAGCAAACCCTAATGCTTCCTATTTTTCTTGAAATGACTATACTTTATAAAGTGTCTCTGTAACCAGTAGGTGACAGCATAGTGTCACCAGAAAAATAGAAATTATTAAAACTAACAAGGTGAAAACACAGGAGCTATTTGGGTTGTGTTTTGAGKGGTTTGGGKTTTTTTTGCGTGTGTATATTTTTTTTGGCTGGTTTTAATTTTAATTATATAGTTAAACCTTACTATCATTGCTTAGTCATGRTTTATTTTTTTTTGTTAAGCAACTCTTTTTATTTTATTTATCAATTTTTTAATTCTTAAGAATAGTTAACCCATTGGCTTTTTTTGGCAAAATACCTCAGGCAGTATTTTCCTGCAAAGAAAGAAAGAGCTGATGGTATTTTTCGATAAAGAGAAACCACGTTACACTGGAATATATATCAATAAAACTGTAATATCTATTACAAAGGATTCTGTGTTGTATAAAATTCTTGTTTAATGTGTTAGAACATAATCTAAAATACTCTCACCAATCAGAACAAAAAAWTCAATTTTTGGAAAGTTTCTTGGCATCGTATTTGTTTCCCAAAGCAGATGTTTGTTTTGTTTGGGGGATTTCTGAGACAGAATAAAAGCCTATTTAATAAAGTCCATTTAGAAAGATTCACACTAGATAAGATGCACAAAAAAGCAGCAGGCAAAATGCTCTGAACAGTAACAGGCATTCTGCATAAAAAGACAAATTTCATTCCCTAGTGCAAATTCCCTCTCTGCCTCGTTTTGTTTGTTTGGTTTTTTTTCTTTATGCTATCTGGTGTAATAATCCCTCTGAATACCTATTTAACATCTGCTATGGTATGTGATTTTGTCTGACAAGTGAATTGTTTCACTCTTGGTGAAGGCAATACCTAGGGACTCAGAAATTCTGAGGCTGCCTGACTATGTTATGTACCAAGCAACCTTAAGCTGTAGCATGGTTAATTAAATTGGATTTAAAGGCATTTCACACTTGAATTATGTATGCAAAGGCATAGTAATACAGTGCTAATAGAATTTCTGCACCTAAAGATCAAATTGTGTGGCTTTAGGTTTGCTTGTTTGTGGTGGGTGGGGTTTTTTTTGTTTTGTTTTTGTGTTTTGGGGTTTTTTTGACGGTCTCTGCTCTAGTCAGTATGAYGGAGAAGGGGAGTCACTAGACATTTTCTATAGATATATTTCCACCAACTTTTTGACTGGGGCATCTTCTTCCCTGTACCAAGTAGCTCTGATGACTGCAATGAAGAATTTTCCGCCTAGACAGAGACCATCACTCTGAGTAGCTGAGGAACAGAGTCTGATTTTTTGACAAAATGCTTTTGTGTGTATGTTACATTATACCTCCTGCTATCTTTACTGTACATTTTCTCACACTAGAGCTCTTCTGTAGAGTAAATTATGATGGAAGGGAATCTCTACGAAAAAACAAAACAAAAGAAAAAAACCACAACTCCCTACCCCTCTCTTCTCTGTGGGATTATTTTAAAGAAAATACCTCCATGCAAAGCTGTGTGTTTTAATGCATAGGTGAAAACTGGACTGTTTTGTTGTAATGAAGATTAAGACCTTGAAGGTCACCCTCATTACCTCTTGGCAGGTTTCTCTGCATACGGAAGAAGTGCAGTGTGGACAATGCAGAATGAAGATAATGATTTTGTTGCAGCTGTATGCATCAAAATCTCTTTCAAAATGATAATAGTGTTCCTTGGAATGAACACCAGAGTGATCTTTCTCTGGACTCTCGCCTTTTGTATGAGGCTGTGTTTTCAATGTAGATCAGAGAGGAATGAGTGAGGGACTTCCATGCGATTGGATCCGTGCAAAGTCTGAGAGGTAAGAGAAAGGATGGTATTTGCTTTCTTCCAGTCTTCAGGAACCTTCTCCATTTGTCATGACCTTTCAAAGACAGTCAAAAGCAGATTTGCAATGGCACTGGCCAGCTCCATCAGTACTTGAGCATGCATTCTACCATGTTCTACAGGCTTATGCAAGTCCTATTGATCTAAGTCTTCCCTAACCTGATCCTTCTCCAACAAAGCTGTCTTGTTCCAGACTTTCCCTCCAGAAGACTGGTTTTACCAGTACAGACCAAGGCAAAGAAGGTATGGTCTTGTAGAGCACCTCTCCTCATCAGCTCCTTGATTATCCGTGTGAGGAACTTTTCATCAACATACTCCAAAACCTTTTCAGATTGTGGTTTTTTATTTCTTTTTTTTACCATGTGCTGTCCCTTCATCAGATACTGGGATGGCTGGGCTTTCCAGTTAAGTTTGAAATGTAACTTGCTTTCTCACCTACGTGCRTACCTGAGAACTGAGGCAGGTTCCTCTTCCAGGACATTTGATTTACAGTCGTAAGGAATTGTCTCAATATTGCTTTCTGATGGAGTTAGTGAAGCAAGTTACTATATTCCATGCCTCTCCAAGCTTCATTCAGTGTATGCATTAAAAAATAAAAGGCACCTCTTTCATATATGAAGAAGGTAAACATTTTCCCATCTACTGAAAATACAAATTAAAAGCTAAACAGGGTAATAGYACCTTCCGCGTCTGCATCAATACATTTCAGTAATGTCAAGGGTTAACCTGGAGGCAAACTCCAGATTCCCACGCTTAGTTCTTCAGAGGAGAGGAGACAGCAAAAACAGGCTGCAAACTTGAAAAGTGATTAAATAATTTATTTCACTAACACTACTAAGAATAGAAAGAATAAAAAATAATGAAAATATTAAGGCATAATATACAAATATCACTCTCCTGCCATACATTCCAATCCTTTTCACTAATAACATAAAGGACATAAACATAAGATTATGATCTTATGATTAAGAGTTCTTATTGCCACCTCATGGGATAAAGAGAGTTCTTTCTGTAGTGTAGTGGGATCCATCCCATGAAAGACAGTTCCCTAAGAAGTGTCTTCAGCATGGTTCCAAACCTTTCAGAAACACCACAGCCTGCCCAGGTTTTTGCAGTGGTGTATCCTCTCTCCCACAATACACTCTGCAGTTTGTGGGTCATAAGAAAAGTCTGTTGGGGTTAAACATTTTAAGAGTAAGTCATTCCAGCCTAAAGGCATCAAAGGCAACAGACTCCTGCTTTACTCATAATCTTCAAAGGCTGCAAAGGCTGCAAAGGCTGCAAAGGCTGCAAATTTCACCTGTACACAACATAAAAATATTCTTATTTCAGGCTCTTGAAATTCTCACTCCCCCATGGCTCATACTGTGATTTAAAAAGATATTTAGTTTGGTATTACTCCAATCACACAGCACAGCTCACAGAAAAAGATGGATCTTGATGCTGGTAAAGATGGCTTCTCTGGCACTTCCTGCCACTCCTTGTCTTCTCTTCCGTTTGGGATACTGGACTCCATATTTAGTCTTTCATGTGACTGCTTTCCTTTCTCTCTAGCTTAGAGAAGAGGTTAATATTTGCAGAAAATACCTACAAAAGTATTTATAACAGTTACATGCTCCCACTAAGATAATGCAGCTGTAATGAGGCTTGTTTMCCCRGGCCCAAGGCTCCTTCCMCCCCCGTATGCTCTCTGCACTGGCAGCCATCCAAAATTTTGAGTAAGTCTCTTGGCTGCTACATAAATTCTCTGCCTTATCTTAAAAGCAAGGTCACTCTTCGATCTCACCAGTACACCTTTTGCAAGCGAGTGCTTTTTTTTCTTCTCTCGGCCTTTTCTCGGCTTTCTCGGCCCAGCTTTCTGTCTGTGTACCTTGGCTCGGCTTCTCTCTGCTTGGCCTTGGCCCAGATGGTGATAGACCAGCTCCTCTCAGGTCCAGAACGGCACAGGACCGGTGGAGGGTGAGGCCGGCTGCCCCCGTAGAACCCCTGGGCTGTGGGCCCCTGGCCCAGGGGTCGGGGAAGAGCCACTCCCTTGCTAGCGGTCAGCAGGGAGCCAGGGAGCAAGAGAGGAAGGGAGAGCAAGTGCTGCATCACTTTCTAGGTGTTTTTTATAACTTTCCTTTCACAGAGACATCACAGGAACACTAAATGGCTCATAGAACCGTCCTTTACCTGGTTTTAACCAATCAAATTTGTCTCACACTGGGTCAAACCGTGACAAGTAAGCAGTTTCAAACTCATTAACTTCTGACAGTAGATGTTCTACCCAAAACAGAATATCTGAATGTAAGTAAGCACTAATCAGTGCTTTGCTAGCAAGGATCATGGCATTGCTAATTCTGTGTGTGAGCTCGTCTGGCAGTGTTTGTTGAGTTCACAACACARTGTGCATGTCCAAGAGTTGCGAGGTATTCTGACTTGCGAGGCCCCTAAATAATAACTTTCAATGCTGCTCTGGGAAATATAGTGTGGAAAACACAGCATTCCCTTCCTCTGCTCAGAAATTTCCTCCAGCTCATGTCTCAAAAGTCAGTGCATATAAGGACACTATACCAGATAAACAAAGTAGGCTGGATGAAATGCTGAACACTGGAGGAGAAAGAAAGCAATTTCTTGCTAAACAGATTGGTGATTAAAACTTCCATAATGTCATCCTACAGGTCAGATAAGTCTAGGTGAATTCACAGCTGTGAAAAAACTTGCTTATGAAACTGTACACATGTAAAAAACACTTGCTAAGGCATATCTGATTCTAAAGTTTTGTGGAGAGGCCTGACATAATATTTGAAATTGAAAAAAATACGTCATTTGTTTCCATGAGAATAATTTTGTGGAAATGTTTAATCTATAAATAAAGTTGCATAAAAGAACCTGACTCTATTAGCACTGCGGATTTATTTCCATATTTAAAAATATTCAACCCACCAAACAAAAAATCCCGTACAACTTTTAATCTGTCTGCCTTTTTATCTCCCTTTCTTTCTTCCTCCAGCAATTTCTGAGCTCTTTGATAATTTCCAAATAATTTTAGTAGAAAGTTAGAATTTATTAAGATAGATAGATATAGATATATATTTACCAGTTTCAAGAAAGCCAGCAATCAAATAGGAGATTGTCTCATGGTCCCATTGAGAAAAAAGTAGTGGGAAATCAATCATATACACACATACACCTATTTAGCAATGTCCAAATAGTAAATCAGCATTAATACAGTTCTGTATTGGCATGGAACCCACATGAGAACAGAAGGCACAATATGTGCTCGACTCCAGGATAAACTTGGAGATATTGAAGTACATAGGTTCTCGGGAATATGTAGGAAGTTTGAAACATCTTACAAGAAGTATAGGAATATAGGAGATAAGTCATGACGAAGGCAAGCTTCATTAATTTTAGCAGTCACTGGAGTGTGTTTTCTTGCCAACAGAAGCAACTTGAATATTGATTATGCTTGCAAGTGGTGTCATTCAGGTGTCTTGTTAACAGGACAAAGGCAAGTTCCTGTTGCCACACTAGACCACAACATGAAAATGTCAGGTCTCATTAGACACATAGGCAAGACTACCAGAATATACATGGTGTGTATGCTGCTGCTTTTAAAAGGCTGCAAAGTTTTCTATCAGAAGTATTGGTGAAAAAAAGAAAAAGAAAAAACCTTCCTACTACTTTACTGTTGTTAAGGAAATGCAAATCTGAGAGCTTTTAAGACCTGAGGGCTTTCTCCACCTCAGTCTTTGTGCTACCGCATCTCTTTGTGGGTTTGGACACAAGCAAGGCTGAAACTACACCTTAGAGATGCCAGGATGTGCAAATACACTCATGTCCAGCCATACAGACTAMCAGACAGAGAGCAGTGCCTTTATTGTCCCCTACATAAACACCTATGACACTTGCACAGACATAGACAAAACAGACAGCTGAGCCTTTTTCTCCCTTCTGGCAGATCAAGATTTTGGACATGTGCATATCCCCTCTGTCCTCATCCACAGCCACATRAGCATCCAAAAATTCCTTGAAAGTAGACCACCTCATAAGTCCTTTCTGAATCCATGCCCAAATTCTCTGTCCCTTTTGCAGCCTTCAGCTCTGGTCTTGTGAGTTTCCTGATACTGGTCTCCATCTCTCCTGCTTGACTTCACTGGCAAGTCATCCCACATACACACAATATAACAGAGAGCAAAGTCACCTGGAAAATATGACAAGTCACGTGGTAATCASGGGTGGGGCTTGGCCTGATCTGCAGCTTGTTTACATAGACCTTATTCCTTTTAATCCCCTTTTGCTTCATTTTTCCATGCTTGTTCCTTCCCAACTCTCTTGGATCTGATTCTTTACCTGCATTTGTCCCTTCCCTTAAATATTTCAGAAGTTTTGCRCATTCTCTCAGTCCTAAGATTTCTTATAACAAATTTTACACTATGCTACCAGCCTCCTCAAATATCCAATAATAGTTTGGGCTTATATTCCAATAAACTTGCTTTTGTCCCCAGAAGACCCATGGTAGCCAAGCTTACAATTAAGTGGTTCCTTTACTGACCCACCTATCTGTGACCTGAGAGCTCTTGTCCTTCCTACAATCTTGATTGCCTCAATGTCATTATAGTTGATGTATTTCAGTGTTTAATTTTTTATTCTTCTTGTGTCTTCTCTTTGGTTTTGTTCCAAGTAATATTGCTGTCAACCTCACACACTGAATGTCCCTACATTCAGAATACTCATGTRTCCTTCCATTCCACACACACTTACCTCTCAAGCATGACTGTCATCTTCAGTCTTGTCCTGTGTGCTCCTTTCCTTTATTTTCCATCTTTAAATATGTGTGTGAGTCTTGTTTCTCTCTTTTTGAAAAATGTCTTTATGGATCTCTTCTGCCTTTACAGAATATTAGAATCATGATTCTTGATTACAGCTATTTTAAATACACTGGCTTGATTACAAAGTATTAAGAGGTATTGAACGTGATCACCACTGGGACAATCATAGAAAAAATATAATCATAGAGTAATTTAGGATATAAGGAACTCTGTTCAAACTTCTTTTCAAAGCAGCCATGCTTTCAGAGTTAAATTATGTTTCTCAGGGATTCAACTAGTCAAATACTGAAAATAACTGATGTAGCTTCTATAATATCCTTGGGAACTGTGGCAGAGTTCAGCCAGCCTCATTGTAAAACCAAAGCAGATTTCAATAGAGATGGTTTTGCTTTTGTTTCTTTTTTYCCCCCTTGTTTTAGGGGGAAATATTTACAAAAGTGGAAGAAAGCACTGGCTTTTTACCAAAAAAACAAACAACTTCAGTATTTATGACAAAGTATGGCATCATGTCCTGTAAAGAGAAAGAAAACTTTGAAACAGAATTCCAGTAAGAGTTTTTAATCTGTTCTGTCATTTAAAACAAAGTCTTTAATTTCTAATATACACGTATGTCAATATACTCAATGTTTTACTTTTAACATCAGACTTTTCAGTGAGAGGAGACAAGTCTTGGGTTCATCTTGTGTCAAAGATGGTGATATTTACCTGGGCTTTAGGATTCAGTTTTCTGCTCTGTCTCAAAATTCCTGTGTGAACTTATAAATTTTATGAGTTGATCTATAAACCTATGTCTAATGCAGATGAAAGTCTGGTGTACTTTTCAGAAACCTCTAAGTACTCGTGAAAACCCATTGAGATTGCATCTTTGCCTGACSTATAGAATTCAGATGTGCTATTACTCCTATATTTAGATATATAAATAGCAGAGATTTCTACATTTTCCCTTTAGGCTTGCTTTGTACTGAGCTGGGAGAAATAGGTCCCTTTAGAGGTCAATCCCACTGACCAATTTTAGAATGGGACACACTGTCCCATAGAGTCCTATTCTTCCTCCATAAAATCCATAAGAAATCTAGCATGAGCAGAGTAGTTACAGAGATCTACATTTCCTCTGCTACATTTGTCGGACACCACAGGTTTTTTAGTTTCTTTTTTCCTAAGCAACTCAGTTGTCTTCAGTGAAAATTAAAAAACTACGTATTTCAAAAGCCATAAAACTATTTCTTTATCTCACTGAGATTTTGAGAGTCTAGACAGCTACAAAGGGTAGGATAATAAGTGCAAGAAATCTGTTTTAACTACATATTCAGTCCATTTGAGTTTCCTGTATCCTTACTAAAATATTGATAAATGTCTCATAGATTATGGGTTATATTTAATATTCACAATTACTAATGAGAAGTTGCATTCCTATATGTAGTAGACAAAATAAGGTTACATCTGGTACATATTCTTGCCCTTAGGTGAAATATTTTTCTCTCAAGGTAGTGATCTACCAAAAAAAATAATTTTAGGGTAAAATAAAAGTCGTGTAGTGTTGCTTTTGTTATAATTTTGTTAAGCATCCTGGCCTGCTGGTTGGGCAACCAACTGGGCCTTAYGCATTGAGCTGAGACACTTCCATAGTTCTGCTTAGTGAACTAGAAATAACCTTGACCAAATCACTTTGCCTCTTTGTGTGACTTCTCACATCTATAACAGTCATAACTGTACTTTTCTTTTTCGCAAAGTGACTAGAGATTGGCAATTAAAAATCTACTGTGCAAGCTATGTAATCTATTATTACCCATTTCAGGACAGGTTGTACTTAGTATTTAAATTTGATTATCTTGCCTCTTGCTGTATAGTCACTGGAACTATTCTTGCTTAAAGTTACATTTATGCTTAACTACTTTACTAAACCGAGACTTAAATTCTACTTAATGGGAAGAGCTGACATTTAATAACACATAGGGGTGTACTTTCTTCTTGATTCTGTAGATATTCATAATAAAGCTGCTGTAATTAGAATGAAGGAGGTATACTCTTGTGCTTCAGTAAAGTATTTCAATTTAATTCTTGCGTGTCATCAGATAGTGTCTTAAGTATCCATCAAACTGTGGCTTACATAAAGGCCACAAAAAAATTCAATACTAGATCAGTCATTCTTGGCTTTCAGTCTTGTCTCTAATGCTGACTCTTTTTCACCRTATTCAGATTATTTTGCATCTTTTTATTGCAAAAACCATGAAAAAATCACTATTTTGTGAAACCTTCATAATAATTGGCAAGGGTCCTTAAGAGAGCAATATTAGTAATTTTTAATATTTTGGTTTTACATGGATTTTTCTTAGCTCTTGTTTAAAAACCCAGATTATTTTTTAATATGCCTATCATAAAGTGTAATGCTCCTGAAATTACAGCCTTTTATAGCAATAATTAGAAGGTGTTTTGCTGTCCATCAATTCATTTTAGGCTCTCAGGAGATGGAGGTCATGCCATATCTCATCAGAGAGGCAATTTGTGCCAGATTTGTAATAAAGTTTCAGATGAAACATGATATCTTGGTATCTTGAACACGAGTTGTACACCTTTCCTTAGCAGACTAGCTCACTTGCATGCTSATAGGTACCATGGCCAGGAAATGTCTTTCCCTTATTAAGTTTTATATTACAACTCTGTTTAGTGAAAAACTATTCTTTATTCACATTATGGTCCTCCTAGAATATGCAAATGTATTCTCACATTCCCAAGGCAAATATCAAACAGAGACACAAGCAAAGCATTTCCATCATCATTATGTTCCTATCCTGAGCAGATGTGGATTAGTGACGCCTTATTGCCAAGATCACAATCKGTAGTAGAATAAATTGATGTTGCTCTGAATCTCATCGTGTCTTTCAATTTGTTATTTTTCCAAAAACTGAGGAAGATTTAAAGCAAGATACTGAAGGCTGCAGCTGATAGTGAATACTTTGGGATTCTGTTCCAAAGTCTTTAATCTTTCTAACATCCAAGAGTTGTCACTTGGGTCGGTGGAGTTCATCATATAAACTATGTAATATAAAATTTATCATGACACCTAAGGTTTTTTTAACTACCAACTTTCAGAAAACTTTTACCAGGAGACCATAAACCCCATCATCATTAGATTAGCAAAGTAACTTTTGAAAACTTTTAATCCTGTAGGACAAAAAACACTTTAGGCAAACATCTCTAGGAGACTTTCTAGGAATAACCAAAATTTTCTCAAAGTGGGAAGATGAACAAGATGATCTCTGGAGAGAGACACTTGGCTATATTCTCATTTTATTCATAAAAGTTATTAGTTTGGAAATAAGATGACTGGTTTAACGTCATCAACCGGCAAAGAGCAGATCTGGGAACACCACATAAATCTGCTGCTGCTCCATTTTCTTTTTTTCATGGATATCTATTTAAAATATGAGTCACTCTGAATATAGATTTAAAGACAGCAGAGGAATTAATTCTGTGGAATGTAAATAATTTCTATGAAAGGAACATTAAGTCCACCTACCAGTTTCCTTTTACACTCTCAATTCTTAGTACCCAATGACTATGAAATCCTGCCTAAAACTGACCAGTTTGAGAAAAAAAGAGAATAATAGCATTAAATATACCTTTAAATTAAGAAATGGGTTCTGTCTGAGATTCACCATATTCTTCTACTGGGCTTTCATGATTTGTCAGCCTAACAAGTACTCGAACATCAGTAAACAAAATCTTTATCGTAGATGGCGGAAATCCCCAGAAGAAGGGCTGTGTTAGAAGTACATGGTTTTCTATTGACATCTGGGGTATTTTTCTACCCTCATTAGCCCTCCCAGTCAATTTCATGTTTGCATAATGAAAGTTTGTGCTAGCTTTGATTCTGACATTAGTTTTTAATGAGTGGTTCTTACACCTATAGGCAAATTAGGGCAGTCACCAGAGCTTAACAAAGCAACACTAATGTGCCTYGAGTGTCAGTTTTCTAAGTACTGTGCATAACTACAAATAATATAAATAACACAATCTTTAAGCCTCATTGCAACATATCTCTGAATATTGGAAGTTTATTGAAATATATCAATATATAAATTGGCATAAACTCAATACAAGACCTTGAGCAGCTAATCTGGAAGGAAAATGGGAAAAATTTTGAGGTCTTGCCTTTAAAATATATAGTTTATGACAAAATATATGGATACTGTTGTTTTTTTCTACTCCTGAGATACTGACATGAAAGTACCAACACTTTAATCCATATATTGAGGATAAATTTAGGCCTCTTTCCTGCCTTAGGATAAGGAAACTCTACTTGTGCAAATTAAAAGACTAGGAAATTTAAACATTAGAAATTGCTACAGAGACAACAAAAAAATTAAATCTAATAAATATATATATAAATTTGAACATGACAGAGCTGTTCTGTTTCTGCTTTTACCAGAATATATGWTGAAATCATTCTTCTAATTTCTCTCCTGCTATTCCTGATCTTCTTCAAAAATGGCAAGTGATGACTTGTATGTTCCACTGATTTATGGTGTTTTATATTCTTGCAAGATACAAAAATCTTCAGTGTTCTCGTAGAATTTGAATGAATGAAACTGAATTAACTTGTAAATGGAATCAAGACTTCTTGAAATCTAGATAACTAAGAAAACCTGCAGATGTTTAATTTAAAATTGCAGAACATTCATTTCACATCCTGTGTCATAAAAATGGTCCCAGGATACACTTTTCAGGGTTTTCASAGACATCTGTGACTAATGCAAATGAGGCTGCCGACTGACAGCCCTGAAAATTATCCACTGAGCAGCAGGGTGGTAGCAGGAGTTTCTGCAAAGATGCTGCAGCAAGTCTGCTGCAYGGCTCTGTTGAACATTTCACTTCCAGATCTGTCCAGTGCTCTTTTTTTTTAAAAATGGGATGAAAATTTGGATGGAAATCTTGACTCAGCACTCTGCTGAGTCATCAGGAGACTACAGGAGTTTATACWTTTCTGTTGTTCTGAAGTTCAAATGGGGAGACATTTCAGACATGGAGGCTGCAATTCAGATAATCTCTTGTATTCCTGGGTAATGAGACCCACCTGTAGCTAACACGCTGTAGTAAAACAGTCTGAAGGGACACCTGCCAAAGATTTTCATAAAAAGAAGCCAGCATGGCGGAGATGTGCTCTGTRCTGTGTTTGGTGTTGGCCTCAGCTGCTCATCTCAGGACCTGCATCCTCCTTGTACCCTCCATGCTAGCTGGAGTTCACCAAATACAAATTCAACCCTGGGAAGTAGGGAGCACTTCTGGACTTCACAGATCACACCAAGACCTTTTGCATCCCTGCTTTCACTCTCTGCTTCCCAATGAAGTTTCTGCCTYAATGGAATAAAATTTTGTAAACATTCCTTTTGTTGTAGGTCAGCCCTCCTATAAAAGAAAATCTTCTGTGATATTTTGTTATCAACATTGATATAAACCAGTGCTTGACAAGAATATAATGTACCTGGATATACTGAGATGTCCTACTGAACACTAATTTTGTAGAGACCTTCAAAAATCCCCCAACCAATTTCTTTTGCTCACTTGGTATATTTCTAGCTATAATTGCAGCATTTAATTCCATAACTACATTTCAAAATGAAGACMAGGAAGGGGGAAAGCTGGAGACCGGTTTGCCAGAAACTCATCTGTGTAAAATTGCTACTATGATTATTTTCAGATGTGGAAATGGAATAGRTGATGTCATATATCACTCCTATATTTTGTTTTCATTTTATTTCTAATGTTCATTATATTTTTTCTTTTTTTTTTTTTTTTTTAATTTCAGTTTCTTGCAGAGACAATGCAGCAATTGCTGGATTTTATAAGATAGAAATCAACTCAGTCTGATTTCACACTAATAGCTAAAATTTAAATAGAATCAACCATATCCATTTTTTCCTGTTTACACAAAAATATTTCTAAAGAAAACTTAAAATGAGAAATATGATAGATGAAATGTGGGAGTACTGGGGAACACGAAACTTCTTCAGAAATTATTGCACCAAATAAATTTAAGAATCTATTTTGTGCAGACCAAACCAATCTGCAGAGGTTTTTTGTTAAGTAAGCTAAGTAAAAAATAGATATATGTTTCTGGTGCTGTTGCTGGAGATATGGCCAGTTGAGGCATGCACTGAAGTGCTTTTATATTAAAAAAATTGTCAGTGCACATAAATGTTTCTCCTTTGTTGTCCTGCAGCTTTGAAGCTCCATCTTTTCCCACTTTGGTTTATAAACCACCAGTATTTTAATCCTCAGCAAGTGCTGAAAAAGTGCTTTTCTTTTCCTTCTTCTCTGTCATGAGCATAAGTGTGATCRGTGAACATAAGACAGGGATTCTTATATTGATATGGCCTTTTAGACCCTTCRTGTAAGTCACTTACAGAATATGTTATTTTGGAGATGCCATTGAAATCTGTCCTCTTATAGTACTACAGGGCTGAGCTCTGTGTTCAGCATCATACATTTTTATGAAGATGCAATACAGTCTGGGTAGCATTTCCAGCTACACAGGTATCTACACCCCGATGATGAAAGATTGATCCACCTTTTAGGATGAAATATGGTCTGAGTCTATCTACATCAGTATATTAAACAGAGATGGAGAACAGTGCCAGGCATGGGAATGTGACTGCACAGACCGCAGAATTTCTCAAGCAGTTCCTTGCAGGATTTTTGCTCTTGCCAGCTCACGCTACTTTAAACAGCTCTTGAGTTCAGTTTGAAAGCAGGATTCTTCCAGGGACTTCACCCAGGAGGCACTCTCCAAGCAGACTTTCTGTCTGCAGGCTGGGAATTTACTAGTGCTGTAAAACCTRGGCTCTTCTGTGTCAGCTGCCCTCAGTGATAGAGAGGCATGTTCCCAGACATGTCTGCATACCTGAAGAAGTAGATGTAAAAAGTGTCTGTGAGTTTCTTTGTGGGTAGAATCAAATAGTCTTCAGTATCCTTGACATGCCAGGCCATCCTTTTCTTGTGATCTGTTTGGCTAAAATAGGAAATTTGTATAACACATGTAACCAAGATCGGGCAGAAACCTAAATATATGCATTGCAGCTAGATTTCTCAGTGATGCACAGCTAAATAACATGTTTAAAGATAAACTGAATTTGTTTGTCATCCTGTCAGTGTGTGATTATAGTTCTTTTTGTGTGCAGATTTTAGTTTCTTCATCTACTGGGTAGGACTGCTTACCCATGCATGAAGTCTGCTTCCGTGAGGTGTATTCTTGAAGCAATATTTGTGGGAGCAAAAAAGAAAATATTTGCCTTTTTACTTTCRTCCAGGGGTGTTTTCACAATGGTCAATGTGTACAACGAAGGGATAATGACCAGGGGCTATGAAAGAGAAGGTGGACCTTCCCTCTCTCGCTTGTCCTGTCATTAGTCTTTCCAAAACATTGCAATTGTCAGATGAAACACCTGAAGGAGCTGGARATAATTGCAATGTTTTGGAATGAACAGTGTCTTCAGCAAATATCCTGGGGATGTTCTTTTGCCACACAGTTTAAAAAAAAAAATCAGGAAACTCTCCAGAGGAGCAACTTCATGGAGTTGTCACTACCCCAGAGGACACTCTCACCTCTCTGGCAATTTCCCAAATGCCAGTGGTSGGGAAACTCAAGTTTGTTTGTGTTTTTGTTTGTTGTTTAATTAGTTGTTTGGAGTTTATTTTGTTTTGCTTTGTTTTGTTTTATTTAGAGAAAAGGAATTTTAACAATTCAAAAGCACTCTAAGGGTGCTGGGTGTAATTCATCTTACCTAAACACAATGCAGATGTCTACATCTCAGGCAGTCTCCCAGGAATCTCTTCTTCTGTGGAGAGAAATAGACTTTGTAAGATGTGCTTCAGCTCATTCTAATGTGTCTGTCTTCAGAAGATAAGTGAAACATACTCTGAAAGTGCCTGTATCACTGCCCCAATGATGAAGGAAGGCTTCAAGATGTATGTCACGCGTGTCTAAAATGGAGATGAATCCTGCTTGCTGTGCTTATAGATTGATTGGCCAGATTAATCACCAGCTCCAGGTCAGCAGAGATTTGTTTACAAGGAACTGTACCCTATATTTTATATTCCTCTCCTAAATTATATTCTCTTGAGCAAATATCAAAGCTGTGAAACATCTGTCCTTTAATACAAATGGCATTACCATGATGTATATGAATGAGTCCACAACAGAAAGACATGGGAAAAAAACCCACAAAAATATTATGCCTAAGGATTAGCCAAATTAAAAAGCAAGCAAACAAACACACATCAAAACTCAAAACATGTTAATTAAGATCCCTAAATATTTATAAACCATTAGGAAAGGGACAGCAAGAAAAAAGATAAAAACTGTGCTACCYTTACTTTGGAGCAAAGGATTAAAAAAAAAAAAAAAAGAGATAATTTAACTTCTCATGTAATTAAGTAATAAAATATTAAAAGTTCTCTAGAAAGCATTTTACTCGAGATTGTAATTTTTAGGTATAATCTCACATTTTACTTGATTGAAATATGTTCATCTATGCTTAATACAACCATTTTGTTTGGTATTAATTTGCCTTAAATATTTGCAAATAGTGCTGTTTAATCGAGTATCTGACTTTGTTCCAGTCAGTCTGTTCATGGACAATTCCAGTGCTACCCAAACTGTTGGTGTCAATGTGTCATCTGAGCTGAGAAACATTCGTGTATTCAAAAATCATGAGTCAGATATGCAAAAACAGTAAATTCTGAAATTACAACCTAAAATAAATAGTTAGGATGCATTTTGCAACTTTGCATGAGAATCCATTTGTATGCATGTGTGATTAAAACCGCTGAGAGGARAATTATCTTCAATGAAGTCAGTATGAACTTTCCACAGCCCAAGGCTGTCTTCAAATACAAAGGAAATAATACATCACTCCTCTGGCTGTTTTTAGGAACTGCTTTTCCAGYTTCAGCCAGGATCTGCTGAGGGATGACCTTATTGCTCCCTACAGCTGTTGAGCAGTGGAAGTGAAAAGGGAGGTGCTGGGCTTTTCTTTCTGGTACCCRGTAATAGGATGGGAGGGAATGTTTTAAAGCTGCACCAGGGAAGGTTCAGACAGGGCACTAGGAATTTTTCTTTCTTCACCAAGAGGGTGGTCAAAYGCTGGAACAGGCTTCCTAGAGAGGTGGCCAATGCCCCAGGCCTGTCAGTGTTTAAGGGGCATTTGCACAATGCCCTTAACAACACGCTTTTACTTGGCCAGCCCTGAATTTCACGTCGCAGTTGGACTTGATGATCCTTGTAGGTCTCTTTCAACTGAAACATTCCATTCCATTCCATTTCATTCCATCCCATTCCATTCCATTCCATCCCATTCCATTCCATTCCATTCCATTCCATTCCATTCCATTCCATTCCATTCCATTCCATTCCATTCCATTCCATTCCATTCTATTCTAATGAAGCCCCTCATGCACTCATCAGTGCTCTTCTGCTCCGCCACTTTGGCACTGCCAGTATCACCCTTGCCTATACCATTCCTTTCTCCTGCTGTCTGTCATCCATCTCTGCATCTATTAAGAAACTAATGATGCTGAACTGTTGCAAGATTTAAATTGTTTGTGTTAAATAATGTCTGGCACATACACGAAATGRGATAAACAGAAACCAGGAATAAAATGGTTGTTATTTAAACGAAGCAAAGTYCTATGAGCATAAATCTCTGAATGTGTAACTTGAGATCATTCAAATGCACACACTTATGGAAAAGCTGAATAAAAGCTTGTGTTATATGTATTTTCTGTGATTCAAGTTTGCAATTTAAACATCTTAATACATTTTTAATATACAAGGAGGAAAAGTGGAGTGTGGAGCAAAGCAAACTAATGTTTTTTGCATTAAACAGCCTATATTCTTGATAGAGATGAAGCACCCAAGGACGCTTCAAACAAGGTGTGCCCCACTTGAGTTTTTTGAACACATGCACAAAGAAATGTAATTATTTATTTAAGTGACRTATGTATGAAACAGTGTTGTTCAGAGACCCTTTTTTTTCTTTATATGACAAAGATGTACAGAAAAGGAAAGGAAAAAAAGGCTTACTTCTGCAAAAGAAAATGAAGAACATTTAATGTTGCAGATATGTGGGTGTATGTATAGGAATATATAATTAGCATAATACCAAAATATCAACCTCACCTGACTTCATCTCAGGTTAATTGTAGGCCCTTGAAGCATCTTTAGAAGACAAAGCACTGAAATGGTACACTTTGACCCTGCTCTCCTTCACAATTAGGATTTGATTGTACTGCAACTTTCAGCAGAGAAGTGACACATCAAAAGCATTCTAAATTCCAGTGATGACAGAGCATAAGCTGTTGCTCCAGACTGACTGCAATCTGGGAAAAACATGGAACGTTTTTATGTGTTTTAGTGGTGCATATTGTGCAGCAAGTGATCTAAGCCACAGTTCAACACAGCTAGGAGCAAACACCTGTTCCAKTTAAGAATTTAAATTGCTTAGCAAAAACGTAGTTGGTTGGACTTGATCTAAGAGGTCTTTTCCAAACTCAACAATTCTATGATTTTATAATTACAAGATTCAGTACAGATCATGTCTTGACATTTGTTTGCTTGTATTGGCTTAAATCATGACTGTTCCTTCACATTGCCAAACATCAGTGTAAGGAAACATAGGCATGATTGTATTTTTTCCTACTTTTCCATTAGTGTGTGAAGTGGGGTACCCTTTGACACAGTATTATAAGAAAAAGTGAGAAGAGGTTTACTATGCTTGAAAAAAACCCTGTTCTTTCCATTCTTTGTCCTGTAAAAAATAGAAGCATTTATGTGAAAATGGTCCAATAATTTTTAGTGAGTAGAGATTTTACTCTCACAGGATTCTTTAAAGTCAAAGAGCTTTCATATTTCTTTCTTTTTTTTCTCTGGCAGCAATTCTTAGCTTTTCACCTTATTCCTCTGCTGCAGCTGCTGCATTATTTCACACTGACTTGTATTAATTTACGACTAGAAGTTCTGGCACAAGTAATGAGTTCTTTATACGTCTTTCTTATTCTTTTTTTTCCCTTCTATTAAATTTTCCCATTTTTCATTAATCTGTCCATATGACAGTCAAGCCTGAGTTATCTCCCAGTCTATGATATACTGCTATTTTTTTATATACATTTCTTTTAATTCTTAGAAAGGGACAGACAGATTTGTACCAACAAATATAGAACTGTTGAGCACTTCACATGTGAAGTATGGAATCTGTCTTACTTGTTTCCCCACTGTTTACTGCCATCATCAAATTGCTGTGGGAATAAATATGGTTCTGTTTGTCTGGATAGTACCAAGAAATGCTTTGGTGCCTCTATGAGATGATAAGATCTTAAAAGATTAGTATTTTTTTTTTCTAAAGATGCCTATATGGCTGCTGTATTTGCATTTGGCTTTAGYGGTGTTTGTTTATGTGTCGGGTTCCTCCCCTCCCTGTCTTTTTAGGATTCAGTTATTTCCCATTACACTTACATTGTGAAAACAGATGACTTGCAACCGTAATTACATAGATTTGATGGTTAAAATATATCATTAGATGTCTTACTTCGTGTAGCAAGGCATATGGTGGCCAGAGAAGCTGAAGCTGCCTCGTTCTTGGAAGTGTTCAAGGCCGGGTTGGACAGGGCTCTGAGCAGCCTGGTCTAGAGGAGGGTGTCCCTGCCCATGGCAGGGGGATAGGAACTAGATGGTCTTTAGGGTCCTTTCCAACCCAACCATTCTACGATTCTGTGATCCTATGACTGAAATTTTTATGATCTATAGAATTGGTTCTCAGTAACAATAAAAGTGAAAAATGATAACTACTAAAAGTTCATGGCTGAATTACAGTATTTGATTTGGCTTGAATCAGGCTTGAATGTGAGCATTTAGTGCAATTTTACTTTTATTCCTTTCTTTACATGACACAACGTATAGCAAGTGCAGGCAAAGAACTTTTTTTCAATGATACTTTACCTCTGGTCTCATGACACACCGATGCACTTCAGCATCCAGACAATCCCTCCTCCTGGTCCTGTGCAGACCTTTGCTGCCCCTTGTGTAGCAGCCCCCTAAGCCCATCTGTACTGTGTGTGCAGGTGCATCCAGCASCAGTGCTGGGCAGGTGTCCCAGTGCACACACGCAGACACACACATGTGCTCGTACATTCTACAGCCACAACAGCCTGTGAGAGCTTCACAGGCCAAAATCAGGACTTTGCTGGCACCGCATCTGGCCCAGCAGAACAAAGTATTCACTAGTGGACACACGGTAATATGGATAGCTCCATTGGATAGCACTGGACAGCTCAATGGGTAGCTGATGGCCCTCAGACCTATGGAGAGCACCTATGTGGCCATCAGGTGCAAAGCTTGGTCAGATAAGCAAATGGAACTGTAGCCGCCTTACTCGTGTCTTCTCCATTCATTCTTCACCTCTTTGTTTTAAATTACGCCCAGAATGAGATCTAAAGTGAATATACACTCTCAAAGGACTTCTGAAAGCCTGCATCTTTCAAATATTGGTTCTTTTACCTTACAAGCTCAGGTGTGACTGGTACAATAATCCTATTTAAAACAACTGGATTTGCATTAGATTTTCTCTGGTTTAGGACAAGGCAAATATTTCCATTTTATAGTAGTTCAAACACCCAAGRAGATGTGGAAAATTGTTTGAGCTTCTTGTAGATAAAAATCATAAAAAAAATATGATGCAGTGGAATTTAAAAAATGTATTTTGGCTATTCGTTGTCCAAACACCTTGAATCTTTGTAAGGATGTTGTTCGTAATTACACAGAGTATAATAAGCACCGTTTTACCAAAGTCATTTTTAAATTTTAATGTAATTTCTTTTTAAGACCACATGGAAGCTAAGTAAAATCTTTTATACTCTGTAATCATAGTTTTATGTGGAGAATCTGAATTTTCTTTCTTCACGATAATTTTTTTCTATTTTAAAGTAGATAAATCAAACACATCGCCTAACAAAATGATGATCATCTTAACTACGAAAGTGTTTAAAAAATACATCCCAGCCATTAAAGTTAATGCTTTCAGAATGATTTGTATTTCTGCCATTAAAAGCCTGTGCAAGGCAACACAGAGTTAAAATAAATTCCTTTATGACCAGTCACTAAATCCTTGATATACACATCATTAAAATAAAGTATGGGAGGAAACATGCGACTTCATCAGAAATTGAGGTCAATTAGTGACTCGTTATGAAAAAGCAGTGAAATTGATTTGTAACTGTATCTCTTCAGGCTGCTGCCATTCTGTAGAGTTAATAATAAAATCTGAATTCTGACAAGGAGAGTCATTAAAGCACTTCATAGGCAAGAGTTATTCATTACTTTAAAACTTATTATCTTGAATTTATTCCCTTCTGCTAAAAAGATTTGTCATGTCCAAGAGATTAATGATTCTGAATATGAAAGAGATGGCTGACATAAGTTGTAGTTCTCTGTGTTTTCAAGTGATTTACATGCAATCTGGGTCTTTTGTACAGTTTTTAAAAATTACTGCTCCCGAGTCTCACACCTTTATTTATTAATTTCCGTTCAAGAGTTTGGCACCACAGGGCCTGAAAAATCTCCTGCTTATACTTATTAAGGAACTTGGATTGTATCGTGTTTCAGTTTTATTTCACTTACATTTATATTTTAAAATATCCAATCTGTTTAATTTTTCATCAGCTTAAATATACCAGGAGAATTCTATTTTCATTTCTCTGTTCTTCTGTCTGTCTAGAAAAGCATTCATTAGATAAGAGTAGTAAGATTTTAGTGGTCTTTTTATCCCTGAATTGTAAAAGTTTAAACGCTGCTGGATATGTGTTTATGATTCCTCCCTAATCATCTGTCCAGAAGGAAACTTGTAAGAAAGAAAAAGTCCCATTTGAGCAGAAATTAGCCAAAACTCTGCAAACTTTGTGAAAAATATGGAAAGCATACTTACAAAGAGATAGAAAATTGCTGATCAAAAATGCTGAGAGTTTTCTGCTTAGCACTATTGCTTTGTATCATGCTGAAACACTTGTTTTTTCCCACTGAAATAATATTTCACACTAGAAGTTTGGCTTCTCATTTCTATTAGGTGATTCATCCACCTAGGATGTTTACAGCCTCTTAATTCTCCTAACTAATGAACTGTAGCCTGTTCAGGAAAAGTGAGCAACTTTAAGTTTGCATTTAATTTTTTCTGTGAACTCACAGATCGGTTACAATGGCAGCACACTTCTAGTAAGACCAAGTATGTCATAGAGCAGAGGGATTACAAGAAAAGTTTCTTCTCTTAAAATTCCCCCAAATGGTCCCTGTGTGCATGACGAGGTTGAGTTCCCTGCAGCACTGCGTTGTGTCAGTCTCTGAGGAGTGCTTTGGGGTTGCGCTCAAGAATTGCTTCGCTGTTCAAACATGCGATGAACTTGAAAGAACATGATCTGCAATTTCCAAAGTGCTGTGAGGTTGGGAAGAGAAGGGAGAATCACTGTAATTCAGATAAAAACAACAGCTATGTCATCACAGGAAGGACACAGACCTGTTGGAGTGAGTCCAGAGGAGGCAATGAAGATGTTCAGAGAACTGGAACAACTCTCCTTTCAGGACAGGCTGAGACAGGTGGGGTTGTTCAGCATGGAGAAGAGAAGGCTCTGGGAAGACCTTAGAGCACCTTCCAGTACCTAAAGGCACTACAAGAGAGCTGGAAAGGGACTTTTGGRAAGGTCATGTAGTTATAAGACAAGTGGGAATGGCTTTAAACTGAAAGAGAGTAGGTTTAGATTGATATTAGGGAGAAACTCTTCACAGTGAGGGTGGTGAGGCAAAGGAACAGGTTGCTCAGAAAAGCTGTGACTGCACCTTCCCTGGAAGTGTTCAGGGCCGGGTTGGATGGGGCTTTGAGCAACCTGGTCTAGTGGAAGGTGTCCCTGCCTGTGGCAGGGCAGTTGGAACCAGATGATCTTTAATGTCCCTTCCAAACCAAATCATTCTATGATTCTATGAAACTATGATCTTCACAAATCTCATGCTGGAGAGCACCAATGGAAGTATAAACCATACCAGAAATTAGAATCAAAGGCCTAAAGAAACAGTCAGGTGAGGGCAAGAGTTCTGTAGACTTAATAAGCCTGAGTGACACTTCTCTTGGGAGGAAGGAAATAGGTTTGATTTCTAGAAGCAAGGCTTGTTAATGTAGCAAAGTAGGAGATTTCAGCACATGCTAAAGAACTCAGTCTCATCACAGATAATAATCCCTGAAAAGCTATCCTACTACAGTAATGGACTCTATTTCTTCATAATTATCTCTGCACCGCTATCTATGTGAGTATGCGTGCATGTAGGTTTGCACTTCTTCATGTGCATCTGAGGGCAGAGCTGTCCAAACATGATGCTTAGAGTCTTTTATCTGGTTTTCTAATCTCCATGCCAAGGCTATAGACAGACATCTTTAGGGACCCCTACCTTTGGGCCAGGAAATTGTGTATGCTTGACCACTTCCATTAGCTGGCTGCAAATATTCCATACCCTTTTGTGAAACCTGACACAGAGAATAAACAAGATTTTGGGAGAAATGGTCTGCTTGTGCTGTCATGCTGAGTACAGGTTCCTCTTACATCTTCCGTGAAGAGTGATTGCATGTACGGTTTTCCCTTTTGTTTTTTTTTTTTTTTTTTGGTTTGTTTCAGCTCAACATAATTTTAGTAGCTTCTTCCATGCTATTTTACCAACTTTTACCTGCAATTAAACATGTGTATCCCCAGCCACATCTAGAACAGGCAAAGCTGGTTACCTATAATGAACACAGGAAAATTATGAAAGCTCATTCCAGTTCAGAGCTGAATTCTGGTTATAACCCACTGCTTTTTTTAAAACAGTCCTGGGCATCAAGAATCAGCTTTTTTCTTTCTTTTCTTAAGTGATTAGTTCTGTTTGAAGGAAAACTTACACTAGATGATCCAAGCACAGTAATATGTTTTTCTTTTGTCTGTCACAGGATGATGGATTTAGGATGTGCGTACGTGAGTTTTCTCTTTCGTGAATGTGATTTCTGATAAATTCCCGCGTCTTGGTCTTAATGTGAAGCAATCTCCCTGAAAGTATAATAAATCTGTCCATGTCACATAAGATTTCTGTTCCATTATTCTTCTCCAGCAACTTTTCCTCTTACCCTGATCACTCAAACAAAACAACACTTCATGACTGTGAAAATGCTTTATATAGGGTTGTATATTTGAGAGGCAAGTGGCATACTTAAATAGCCCACCAGATTTTTCATTTCAGTAAGAGAGAATAGTTTTTGTACCCTTCTACGTGGGCAGTCCTAGCATGGAAGACTTTCCAATTTTTCATATCCAGAGTGCCCTTTTTCTTTGAAGAAGAAAAGCCTTATTCTTAAAATATTAGTCCCTGTACTAGCCTGAGCCTTACTTATTAAAAAATAAGATGATACTCAAAAGCAGTAACTTTCCCATGCCACCAGTAAATCTGCAGGGACCAGATTTCCAAACACTCAGAACAGCTTGGAGACAATGTGACCTGGAGGTATTGCATCTCAAAAGAAAGTTGAAGCAGAGTAAGAGGAATATATCAAAAGTACACTGTCTGTTCAATATAAACAGCTTGAGTGGATATTGCCATCTGATAGTGAGGAAATCTTTGGGTGATTTTTCTTTATAGATATGAAACAAGTATTTTAAATTGCATAAGGATGTAATAATTCAATAATTTAGTGGTTGCACTGTAAGCATCCTCCACATCCTTTTTTTATGCAGCCTTACTTCTGTCCTTTTTCTCGTGCTAATAGTTCTAGTGCAAAAGTTACTGTTAAGTTTGCAATAAATTGAAATTTTTGACTAGAACTGGCCTAGAAATCTGAAAACCTTTGCTTGCAATGATTGTCTATGGAGAATAGATGTGCACCAAAGAGAAACTAATTATTTTGTAAATGTTTATATGGGGTTTATATACCTGGGGGTTGAAAATAGAATATTTTTCAGGTCAGATCTGTGCAGTGAAAAGAACAGAGGGCCTGTTTATCGTATATTGGCCTGTAACTATTATGTGGATGAAGTTAAAGTGAAAATAAATCTAAGAGAAGTCAATTATTTGCTTCTTGGTTTAGTCCTGTCTTAAATATGGTGTTTAAAGTGGAAGTTTCTCTGTTCATTTGTACCGTTTTATTAACAGCTATCAAATCCAACCGYTTACCTTCTGGTATTGTTTCAGTTGACTGATTCCTCTTTAATTAGCAGGACTTTTTATTATCATCTTCCTTAACATTTTAGTTAATCAGTTTCCAAATGCCTGGGAAATTAGCAAGAACAGGAAAGAAAAGAAGAAATGCACCAACACAATTRATTTTGTTTAGCTTCAGTATCCTCTAAAAGTATCAAATGGAGAAAGTGTCCTTCAGTAGCCCATTCACCTTCAGTAAAGGGCTATCATATCTATATTCTGATATGGTGCTGATTCTAATCAGTGGATTCTATTATAGGCCTTCTATAAGCAAAAAAAGAAAGTGCTGATGAAGGCCATAAAAATAAATGAGGCTTATTGCTTCTTGACATCTTTAGCACTTTCTGAGGTTTCCTGAGTGAGCAGGGGTAGCAGACAATAGCTGGAAGATTGTGTGTAAGATAATGAGAAAAATAAATGCATCCTCGGAAGCAGCCAGCAGGAACTACGGCTAACATTCATTACACAGGGTCTAGGCTGCTCCCAGTATGATGTTATTAATTTGTGGAATGAGCTAAGAGGTGTGAAAGAAAGCTGATGTTTGCTCCTAACCTTCCTGGCCAGCATTTCGAATATTAACAGAGAGGTCAAATGCATTATCTCCTTGAAATTGTCTCTCCCTCTTCTGTTTTCCTTCAGTGAGAAGCGAAGCAAAACGTACCACTGAGAAGAAAGGGATGTGGGAAGCAGCTCCTTCCCTTGCTTTGGTCAAAGAAAAGGAAAAATTAGGACTGATTGGACAATAGGTGATGGAGATGAGGGTGTGTTTTAGAGACAATATGGAGAGGGAGTGTTCTTCAGTTCTCTTTCCAGGACTGTTCTGGGCGTGAGAGTTTAATAGCAGAATACATGAGAGAGTATAATATATAAATTTTCTCACAGCAAGTTCCAGTTCTTATATTCACAGTCTTTCTGGAGTAATCTGTATCCTATCACTTCAGTGTGTGAGTAGGTCAATATTTATTTGTTCTTGGGAACAAGATCAAGCTTACAATTTAGTGGGTGGGATTTACACTTAATGTACTTTGATAGCACTGAAGGCCAGGCTGTATATATGCTGTATATATGCATGGCAGCTTCTGCCTACTGTGGAGTTTATGTGGTTATTTAATTATTTGTATAAGTTAACTAACCAGAAATAGATTGTGGTTACTTACATAGCAAAAGAGCAAAATCTTAATCACAAATTGGAGTATTTTGGAAGAAAATACGTGATTTGTAAGTAAAGTTACACTGGCTATGCATGTAGGTCATTTGGTGTAACAACAACATAAGCATAAGCAATATTGTTGGATTTAATAGGCAATTTAGTGAACAGGAATTCTACACCAAAGGCTTTTAAACTCCTTTCTGTACAGACCTCACAGAGAAACACACACACASTCTTACTCAGTTTAAAGTATTTTAAGTAACTCTGCTGGCTTCACTAGAAATCAAACAGTTTAAAGTTAAGCATACATGATTCCAAAACCAAAGTTTTTTTTTATTTAAATAGCCTTACAGTCTGATCACAGACATTTTACAATCAGAATAAAAGAAAAATTAAATAGATGGTTTATCTTCAGTTTCTTACTCACTTTGCTGTACTTGAATATAAGAAATAAAGGCATAGATGCGGCAAGACAAAGTGCTTCCTTTTCTTTTATATTTGTACCTCTTGATCTTGAGGATCCAGCAGGGAATGATAACAGTATGTACAATAAACTGGGACAAAATGTTAACATGTCAACCTTACAAAGGAATGGGCTGGAAAGCGTAAGAGAAACACAGTCCCTTTACTCACTCATCTGACAGTGATTCTGTTCAATTGACATTAATCTATTCTCTGAAACAGAGAAAGTGCAGAAGGAAGGTATTTTGTCTTTGTTCAAATATTTTGTGGCTGTATTTTGGCAGGTTTATTTTGCTGAACTGTGGAAGAAGTGTGGATATGTTCTGAATCTGGAATACAGAATGATTAGGAAGCAGTTAAAGCTGAGACCAAACAGAATACTTGAGAAAGAAACTCAGCCTTCTCTTGAAGTTTTCTTTCTGTTTTTTTTTTTTTTCTTTAAAATGCACTAAGATACCAATACCCGCAAGTTTGCAAGCAAAGTTTTCAGAAGGCACAAAAAGCCTTCTCCTACATGGCTTTGCATAAGAAACCTTAACCATATCTATAACGTCTTTCCAAATTCTTTCTTGGCTTTTCTTTCACAGTTTGACAAGGTTTAGACTGGAAGCCTAAATCAGTAGTTTTGCCTCTGATATATTGAATGTCTGTGTATTGAGTCCCAGCACCTGATGCTTCTATTCCATTTAATGACTCTTCACCACAAAAATCTCAAAGTACTTCTTTCTTTAATTGCAGCTTTTCCATAAAATAATGAGCTAAGATAATATAAAGCCAGTGAGCCACCAATTTAATAATTTTGAAGGAGAAATGACTGGAATTGCATAGAAAAAAAAGAGAGGTGATGCAATTTGAGCAAGTTGAAGAGGTAGATTATATCAGACGATATCACATTAGATGGCTTTTACTGAAAATTAATTAATAAGCAGAAGAAATGTACTGCTAAATACAGAAAATAATTTGGCATGGAAACACATTTAAAACTTATTTAAGATCAAGGTGATATGGCTTAGAGCAGAAACTATAAAAGTGGGGAGTTGATAGCAAGCTCAACTGAAGGGGAAGCATTAGCCTAGAAGGAAGATACTACTGAAATTTCTCAAAAATCAATTTTGGGAACAGTCATGTTTAATAGTTTTATTTATGATCTTGGCATAGAAGCAAAATTGGGAAGCATCATTTGGAGGACAGAAAAGTATTGCCTAATCATAGCGAAGGAACTAAATGACCTTGAGATCGGAGGTAATAGGAACAGGATGAAATACATAAAGTGCAAGGAGATAGTATAAAATAAACTTGGAAGTCTAGTTTCAAACCTGTCCACTATCATCTAGGAATACATTAGTTAAAAAAAGTTGGACGTCAAGGGTCTTGGTCACAGGAGTTCATCAATGAAAGACTATTAATTTTCAATATGACCCAACTGTGAAAAATTCAAACATCTTCTTAGGACATACAAGTAATTTTTAACACAGATTTCACAAGACTCATTGTGCAAGACTCCAGGGAKTTTTCATCTCAAGAACAGAGTACAATTCTGATAATATGTATTCAAGAAAGATGTATCAAACTGTATAAAGATTTTTTTTTTTATTACAATGTTCAAACATTTGAACAGTACCTGTGAAAGCCTGCAGAATCTTAATTCTTGAGATATTCAAAACCTGACAGAGATCTGAGCAACCTGATCTCATTGACCTTGATCAGGATTTGAATTAAATGACCTCCAGGATATCCTCTCCGACCTTGAATTTTCTGTTATTCTGTGATTCTGACTATGGCTTCTTTAGAAAATTTTTTTGATAGTCTAGTGGCACTAAAGGTGTCATGAAACACAACACCTTTGCACATAAAGCCTGATGAGCGTATGAAATGTATTGTATGGTTGTTGGCTCTCGAAGCAGGGGACTTGCTTGGGCATGTTTCCATCACTTCCTACTCTGAAATTTCCTTGATGGTTGAGATATTCATAATGTCAAAAATATCAGCAGACTCTGGCAAGCAAAGTTCCCTGCAACAAAATTGTTTAGCATTCTGGACATTTTGATCAAGATGAAGATCCTTCCTGATCTCAGATGAGGATGGTGTTCTGACCAAAAGCATTTACACAAGACATATTAATTAGTGAAAGAAACCATTATTTTGGAGGTTTTTGGTTTGTTTTGCTTTTGTTAAAGCAAACAGAACTAAACAATCTTCAATTCCATTCCATCATCTACAACCAATACTGGATGCTTCCCTTCCACTCAATGACTGTTTAGTACAAAGTCRTAAAAGTCTAGAATAAATACTTGGGGGTAAGGAACAAGATGATCTTTCAGGWCCCTTTCAACCCAAACCATTCTTTGGTTCTATGAAATCTAACCAGCTGCAGTGTGATTAGGTAAAGAGTCTGAACTTTGCATGTGTCACCGGGACCCAGCAGTATAAAGATAATTTATATTTTCATAAAGGCAGTGTGAGAAGCAAGAAGAGAGAATGGGCAGCTGCAATCTTTACAAACCCATATAGAATCAAATAGATTTTTGAAAGAACTGCCATGAAGAAGCCGAGTTACAGCATGTGTTGCCAAAGATAGATTGTTTCAATATAAGGTTGCTGACTGAAAACAAGATCAGTATCTACCCATAGCAAACATTTTCCTATGTTGTTAAAAAATTGTGCTTAATTGCAAAAGTGAAGTTTTTTAGCTTAAGCTTCCTACCATTGCGCACTGTATGTTTTAGATAGGACATCTACGAATACATTTGTTTTCCAACTCCAAAGATTCTTTTTTTTCTATTTCTTTCAGTTCCTATTAATTTATGAAAATTAAACTGATTTTTCTGAACTCAGAGTACATTAGTTAACTCTGGAACAGTCATCTGCACTGCTTTAAATTGTATTACAGAGATTTAAAACCTCTGCAGATGTTGTCAGTAAAGATTATCTGTTGACGGGCTGTTGACACAAAATGTTCTACATGATTGGACTAAATCCCATCCGTTTAGAAGACCTTCTAAGATTGTTTTGGTACACCTTTGAGAAAGTCCATTCTGTCAAAATTACACATGACGAGTGGCAGTGAGAATTAATATAAAGTTTGAATAGACAATGTTGATCTATTGTGTGGTAATTTCCTAAAACATACTAGAGTTTGAGTTCTCTTTAAATTTTTAAATACGAATGTCATACGCTATTAGTTGAAAGCTGCAGAGACACTCAAGTAAAGATATTAAAATGGCTTATGGACTCAGCCAGCTCTCTAACGCATTGTTGCAACAAAACCTCTCCCCCATGAAAGATGTTCATAATGATCACAGAAATTAAGATTTTTTTTTTTTTAAATCTCTAGTGTTTTATTGGTAGATCATGAATTAAGAATGACTTTATTCACTGTGTTTATACCAGCTAAATAAGTTCATATTTCCATTATTTACATCTCTTCAGACAAGGTAATTATATTGATTATTATCAATCCCTGGAGGTGTTTTCAGGTTACTAGTTTGCCAATTCAATGTTACCACCATACCATTACAAATTAAGGATTTAGTTTCAGAAATCTCCTTTAACTRGTTCTCTTGGGACCCTTGCTTTTAAGTCAGCTGATTGTGTTGAAAATTTTTATGCTCTTTTCTCAGAATCGAGAAAATTTCCTTTTTATCCTTTAAATAGACAACTTTTCTTTCCTGTCTTGTTGCAGGTAATAAGCAAAAATATCTGTAGAATATTTCTGTCTTCTTTATATTGCTCGTGGCAGATTTTTCAACAGTATCTTCTCTTGTACCTCGTCTTCCTTCTAGACAAAGGTGCCATCTTTTGACAGACACTGTAGAAAGAATACATTAATTTAAACAAAAAAAGTACTTAAGAATGAATAAATGAAAGTAAGACAGGATGAAAATGATGATAACAGTAACCTGTTTTTCTTTGAAGTACCTAAAAGCTGTGGTCATCAAAGAACTGGAAGTGTATACAGTGTCATGAGAACAAAGTAATACATTAAAATAATTTTAGCTACTTTGCACATTCTGTATATTAACTTTTCCATTAATAGTTTCATAGTATTACAGTCCAGAAAAAGCCGTTAGATTATCTTGCCTCTTTTGATGTTGTAAAGTGTACATTTCACCAAGAACATTACATGGAGAAGAGTACTATTTATACTGATGCTCCTTTTTCTTTTTTTTTTTTTTTTTAATCTAAATAAGAAAGTAGTCTCCATACATGAGTGTACTGTGCTAAGTAAAGAGTAAAAACAGTAGCTCAAACAGTGAACCCCTAATTAGCCATAGTACTTAATTATTAGTGCTCTCTGGCACAGAAATGMCTACCAGCCAGTCCAAGACAATGCCAGGACATTATTCATGGAATAAGATGCACCAACAACCATTTCCAAAAGCAAGCTGGGAAATAAAAAAAAAAAAAAACAACCACAAAAAACCCATTCTCCGAATTTGTTTTCATTCATYCTCCCAAGCCTTTTTGTATGCTTTCAAACATCCCAAAGTCATTCTGGAATACCTCATAGCATCATGAGATTCTGTTACATTTCAGATTGGAATTATCTTTGGGTCATCTAACCCAGCCTCCTGCTAAGAACACACAATGCATGGCCCTAGATTCATATTACAAAAATCTCAGCCATATGGGCTCCAGAGGAACTCTCAGATTGTTTGAAACAGTTTTCACAATCCTGCAAAAAGAGCACAGAGGAGATCCAGGCAAATGTCATATGCTATGGATGAGTCTACTCTATGAAGCAAGTCTCATGTCTAAAAGAGTCCCTGCCCTAAACAATTAAACATAAGAGTATCCCATACTTTTATATATATGAATTGATAAGATAGTTATTTTAGGATTTCTTCATCACTGATTTTGAGAAAAAATATTAGGTTTCTAAGTGGGAAGGTCAAACTTCCCTATTAGCACTGTATAACTTTTACAGGCAGTTTTTCTTGGTCACCCTTTCCTTTTCCATCAAAATCAGATTKCCTGTCTCTTCCTAGATATAATTTACCTCTCACTTGCAATATCTATCTTGGCATTTTGCACACATAGGGCAAATTAATCCAGGAGAAATACCCAGGGAGATCATGTCAGTATACAGGCAGGCCAGATAGGAGCTAAGTATATTTCTGTTTTTCTAACATACAACCATAATCTATTTTGAAAGCCAATTCTTTTTTAGAAATTGCTCRCTGGCTGAAAAATTCAGCTGGGTCTTAATCCTGTCCTCAGAGAACAATCTGAGCAGCTGACCTGTGCAATGGAGAACACTTCATGAAATCATACCCAGGGGCTGCAGATGGAAAACAGATATGGCTGTGTCCATAGCTTCAGTCTCATGAGGGAATAGAGAGTGGATCAAACAGATGTGGATGCAGAAAATCTCCACATACACAGCTGTCACTTCTCATCACCTACAATGGTTTGGACTGTAGGAAATACTCTGTACCCGTTTCCATGTGCAGGCTGTAATGCAAATTGCTATTTATGTACCTGTATGTTCACAGTAAGCTTATTTTCTGCTTTAAATAAATAACTAAGAAAATGTATATGTATGGGATATTAGGCAGTCCCACCCAAAATGATATAAAGTGGCATATATTTTAAACTAGTAAATTTCTAGATTGACTAAATATTATTTGGGACTTTCTTTAGGAAAACCTCCCTAACCACGTCATACAAATGCAGTAAATTTCTGAATAAAGAATATGTGTCTGTATACTGCCTATATATATTCTATCATATTATATTTATACATAACATTGTGTTTCTCCATATATCAGTGAATGCCTTTAGTAATTGTTTTAAAGGTTTGTTTCAGGTAGTTGGAATTCAGAGGAAATATAGCATTGGTGTCATTGTATTAATGCCTATTTACCTAGAGGTTTTTTTATATTAAATTTCTATATACTGTAGTTTAAGCATGTATCTAGACATTAGATTGAAACCTACAGCTCTGAACTCTGCATGGATTGCTTTAGCAGGGAGCAGCCCAAAGCCATACAAATATCAAGAGCTGGCTCTAAGGAGCAGACAAGGAACAACCACACCAGTGTGGTGTGTATGCACCAATGGATCCTGGCCTTTGAACCAGATTAAATACCCAAGACTTAGTATCCCACCAGTATGGCTGTGCTGCCACTAGTTCTGAAGCTGGGCTACACTTTGCAATGTGTGGTTTAAAACTCCTTAAATCACAAATATTTCGGGAGGACTGCCTTATGTCTTTAGTTACAGTCTAGAGAACAGAGTGAGGTAATGTGGCTTTATTCCAAGGCTAACATCAAATGATACTGCAGCTTAGAGGTACAGATCATCTTGGCATCAGCATTCTAGTTGTCAGAAGCTGGAGAAGAATTATTACATGGGACTACAACCCTCCCTTCCATACAGCCACCCATACTGGTCAGCCCAGGGGATATGGTGACATAGACTATTTCACTCCCATGAAAAAATGAGGGTTCAAGAGTTTGCCTTTTGCTGCAGTTAGAGCCATAATCAAAGAAGCATTACCATGCAAAAGGGTTGGGGAAATCATCATTAAGTCTGCCTGCCTGACACATTTTTTATTTCTGACATGCATAAAATGAAAGGTACTTTGTGTGATTTTCTTCTAAGAGGCTGGGAAAGCAGTATTATTTGTCAAACAGAGAGYTGGTGTTCTGTGTATCAGAAAGCAGCAAGGTTGTAACAGTTTTCAGAAGTGCTAATTAGTTCCAATATAACCTCATTTTCTCTATTATAGAAAAAAAGGTTGCTTGTCCCTTATCTAATTGTCCTTTTGTATACCTCTGCATTGGTTTGTCCCAGTTATGATCTCAAGACGGAGGGTGCCAGGACATTTTCTAAACGGGTGTTTTATTCATGGAATTCATTGCCTGCCTCTTATCAGCATCTGATAGAAGGCTGAGGGAAAAAAAAAAAAAAAAAAGAGGCCATTGTTTTCCCTTGTTGTTAATTATTTAACATTTATGGCATTTAATTTGTACATCTTCCGTGAACAATATCCTGTGGATGCCTGTTGTATTAATGATGTCCATTTCCCTTATAGGAAAACTCTGATGTGTTTTATATGGTTCTATAAAACACACAATGCTGAACAGTAAATAGACTCCACAGGGAAAGATTTGTTAATGAGTCCCAATCAGCTAAAAATCAGAAARAAATCCCGACAAATAATATTGAACACAGAAAAATCATTTGGATCAATCAAGCCCGGATTAGAGGCTSTTATTCACTATAGGTCTTGCACATGGTCATTTATGCTTTTCAATACTTTCATTAAGTCTGCACTTTGGAGTAATTATGGACCTAATAAAACTTCTGTTAAAATTCATTAAAATGTTACTCATGAACCAAATTACTAAGAAAATCAGTTAATGCAGAATACCACAGATTAATATTAAATTAGATAATTCAGTTCAATATAATATTTACCAAAAGAAATTGATAGTCATAAAGCTCTCATTTTTCTTCTGGTGTTTGAAAAGGGCCATCTTCTCATTCAGTTTTAACCAACCATGAACTGTCCACTTAAACAATTTAGTCCTGGGTTATAGCAGTAACCCACTATTCTACTCTTCCTTTTGCAGCTCTGGAGGCTTGTTAATGTTAAATGTAAAGGCTATTATTACTCAGGCATATTGTCCCATCTTGACTCTGCTAATATTTCTTATGGCTCCATCCTTGAAACTCTAAAACAACAATAAACATAAATGTTCTTATTTCTAGGTCTCTATAGCAATACTGCAGTTAATTTTTTTTTTTTGAAAGTGTGGTGTTACTTAAAGGAATCAGTGACTAAAGAATGAAAAGAAACCCCATGTATTTGAAAACACAGAGAATGAAAGTCAATCATGATCTCTTCTGTGCCTCTGCTTTTGATTTCACAGCAAGGCTGACTGAGAGAGATTATTGCACTTCACCTCAGCTTTTGTATGGATTTCTGTAAAAGAAACACTATCGAGCAAGCAAAATGTAGCTACCCACGACTGAACACAGATTAATGCATCTGTACATGAAACATATTGAAGACAGAAACATCATGACAAATGCAACTTTCTTTATGTGTTGTACAGACCCTGATGGAGACAATGTTGCTAAAAAAATTCCTCATGTACTGGGCTCTYTGCATGGGATAATGCTTGTATGAGGAATAAAATCTCTTGATCAGGATGGTCAGCCACTATCTGATTTGATATGATTATGAGAATATCTGTTTTAATGGTATCTGCAGCAGCATTGGACAAAACTCTCCAAGATGTTGTTCTGCTGAATTCCTACGTCCAATTGGCCCGAAGTCCTATATGATCATTTAATCACAAACYGTTTCCATTGCTGTTGATTATCTAAAACTATCTACACCCGCTCCTAGAAAATCTTAAGTATGCACAAAAGACTATCCTGCATGATGATTTCTGCACATTTACAAGTTCCTACTGAGTATTTACAAGAATCCTGCCAATGTACGTGTTGGTTAGCTCTGGAGTAGGAACACACTGGGGAGCCTCTGGGATGGCAATTTCTTCACCTGGGATATGAATCAACGCGATGGAGAGAAACAAAGTGGTTGAGACACAGACATGAGCTGCCAAAGGGATTTGTTATTACTGCCTGTAATAGCTGAGAGCTCCTGCAGCAGTTACTCACTTCCTTAGTGAGGAGGGTGGCTAAAGGTTCAGTCCACCACCTTGCCTCAAGTTTGTCCAGTGTTTAAATAGCTCGTTGTGACATCAGTGAGTTAATTAACTTCTTTTATGCACAGACACGGCCCCCATACATAATTACTTCACAATTACAAATATAGGACAAACTTGAATCTCATTCTTACATCTTATGTTCCACATCTCTTTCCTCACCAAGAGAGATGGGCAGGAGTACCTGAAATGAAAAAGTTTCACTGAAAAATGGCAACTTGCCCAAAGTGTTTACAAAACCAAATGCAAGAAATTGTTTCTCCTGCTTTGTTCTTATTGTATTTGTCTTAAATGATAATTTAGGACTAGTGAAAGTCTGTCAGAAAGAGAGCCAATAACTTCAGGAGAAGTTGGAATGGATCCATAATGAATTATTGTAAGACTTGTATTCACACTTTATTTTGGCCACAATAATAAGATAAGCAAATTCTGGAGCTGATTCAGGCTAAGTACACAGTCAGTAACAGGCCATTAAGATTTGGTTTATTTGTGCATTAGATAAAGGGACCAGACCTTCAAACTAAATCAGAGGGCTTTAGCTTCAGAGAAAACTCCAGTTATGTGCACATAAGCAGATGTTTAAACCTAGAGTCAATATTTAAGGAACTGGCATCGGTTCCTAACTCAGCACACATTTGTTGTTCCACTCACAGGCATATTATTCAGAATTCACTTTTTCACCTTTAAAGTAAAGTTGATTCTATTTCCTTGCTGTCTGTCACATTAGAGGTAAATACACTGTAAGTTGGTGGGGTTTAAGGTCTGCAGGTGCAAATGTACATGCTGAACATTACACAGAATTTCAGCAGACTCTTCTCCCGTGATGGGACCGCTTCTTAGTAAGAGGGCACTTTGCTGCTAGTCCTTTTTTAACACCCCAAATTACTAGGCACTTGGTAAGAGCCATGTCCATGGATTTTCTATATAAATTATAAATTTTAGTGAGACCATAAAAAGTAGAGTTGCAAAATTAGGCTATAGTGATACAAAGTGCAATGTAGAGCCTTCATTTTTTGGTGTCTTTGTCTTTTTTTTTTTTTTTTTTGTTATCCACTGTGATTTCTAAAATATTCCATGTTCTTCTGGCTCTCTAGAAGTGGAAATCTCTTAGAGGTCTAGCACAGAAAACAGCCAGCTCTCTTGCCCTAGATGACCAGGAGAGTTGAGATCGTTTCATCTTAGAAGTCTTTAAGTGCTTAAATGGACCTCACACGTCTCTTACTTGCAGTGGCTGAGGACAATGTAAAACTGTATCCTATCAAAATTAAAGACTAATGTTTCCATCATAGAAACACAGAATTCTGATTTCTACCTAAGCATCTAAACCAGACAGCTCCCTCACAGTTTAAAAAAAGTTCTTAAATATATTTGCAAGTGGTTTTTTTCACTCTTTTGAAGCACCTCTGCACATGGTGCAAAATTGTCAACTCAGGCAGTGCACTATGTTATAAACAGCTCTGCCCTACATACAGCAACTCACTTCCATTTGGGAAGGATCAAAACTTTGTATTCACTACATTAAAGCCTATGTTGATTTACAGCCCTCTTTGATCAGACGATCAAAACCCACTTTTAACGCTGCTCACRGGACAACCTCGCTCTTCGCACATGTTTCATTCATAGCTGGCACAGATCCTCAGCATCCCACTGCTGGCTGGAGCTGTGATTCAACCTGATGCTTCAARGGTTGTAGGTTGGGTTCAAGCACTTGTTGTCTGAAGAAAATAATAATAAAGATAAAATGAGTTTGCTTGGGACTAATTGTGACAGCTTGGCCTGAGCTCAAAGATCATAGYTTTTCCTCGTGAAGCCTGAATTTAGGCTTAAGTAGAGACTTCAGGTGCTGGTCCCCAGGACAATATGGACTATTGAAGTATTTTAAAATTGTTATTATAACTCTATAGTACTAGAAGATAATGAATGTAAAACATATAATAAAGAAGAATTATAAAGAAGAATTGTATGGAATTATAATGAGAATATAAGCAGGAATAAAAGAATATTCAATAAGCATAACGAAATAATAGTGCATATAGTATTTATTATAAAAGGATTATCAGAGATACTCCAAAATTTTAAATATCTGTTTTAAGTTTGTTGCCTTTTACCTCATCATTCTAGGGTGCTTTATTTAAATGCTGTTTAAATCACAATACACTCTAAAATGGAGATATTAGAAGCATGTAAGCATTACAAGCAGTGCAAACTAAAAACCAGACCAAAACAACAACAACAACAACAACAACAACAACAAACCCCAAAAGCCCCAACCAAACAAACAAACCCCTCAAAATCAAAACCCAAACCAATATTTCCACTGAGGCCCAATCTCACAGATTAACTGTAACAAAGATACCTAAACTGTGAATAAATAATTAAATAAATGGTTATGGGTTAAAGGTGTGATGAAGGAAATCCATGCCCATCTGGCCACATCAGTTGTTTCATTTAAGTCACCAGCACAGGTGTAGAATGTCAGAGAATGGATCTATTTGTACACACTTTGTCAGCTTTGTCTGCTTCTGCGGTGTCACCAGGGATGTCCTCTGTGACTGATCATTTATGCAGAGCATCCCCATGGTCACTGCCAAGAGTTCCGTGGCCCTTGAGTTATTTTAGTTCATTCTCTACATAACTGGCCTGGAGGCACACAAATGGCTCCTTGCACCCACAGTGATGATTTCCCCTGCTTCCAGCTGTGACTGTTCTTTGTGTGCCATGTCTTGTTATTGAAAAGGCAGATCTTATTGGAAATGTCTGGATTGCAAAGTTTTTGCTGGAGTGCACTCATAGACCAGACTGGGTAGAAACGGTTTGCAAAGTACAGATGGAAAATAACCGTTTTAATTAAAACTAACTTTTGTGTACTTGGAGGACCCTCATGCTGTAGATGTGATTCTATCCCATTTGGTCACGCAGAAGCTAATTCTGATGAATTCACTAATTTTGCCAAAGAGAATTCATAACTGCCTTTTTTCACCCTGGTACTTTCTTGCAATTACTGTTGTTTGACAGCTGTTGTTCTCATGCAAATTTGACAGTGTGGTGCGTGAGTGTCTGTGAGGTGATAATAGCTGTGCAGATCATGCTTAAACAATACAAATAAGAGCAGAGAATACCATCCTATTTCTGAGCTGCAATGTGATTTAAAGAGTTTGCCTACTGAAATTATAATTCAGCATTGTAAACTACTTTCTTACTCAAATATATCACTGCTTCTGAATTATAGGTAAAACACAATTAAGGCTGCTGATTGCAAATGAACTTATTATTTCAAGAAATATTAGAATATTACCACTAAAAATTATTTGCAGTAAATAAGATAACTGTTCACTGGCTTAGTGCTGTATTGCATAGAATCATTCAGTCATTTAGGTTGGAAAAGACCTCAGGGATCATCCAGTCTAAACCTTAACCCAGCTCCAACTGATCCACCCCTAAACCATGTCGCTAAGAACCACAGGTACATCTTTTTTTAACGCTTCCAGGGACAGTGATTCTTCCCCTTCCCTGGGCATCCTGTTTCAATACTTGGAAACCCTTTCCTAATATCCAGTCTAAACCTCCCCTGGCACAACCTGAGGCCCTTTTTTCCCGTTCTATTGCTTGTTACCTGGAAGAAGAGACTGACCCCATCTGACTGCAACCTTTTTTCAGGTAGTTATAGAGAGTGACCAGGTCTCCCCCGAGCCTCCTTTTCTCCGGTTTAAACAACCCCAGCTCCTTCAGCTGTTTCTCATCAGACTCATGCTCCAGACCCTTCCCCAGCTGGATTAGTGTGTCCATGCGCACACACATGCAGACATACAAAGGGTGCTTTCTTTTTTGTAGCCCTTCTTCAACGTGTAGCTTGAGAGAGCGTCCTGGATCTGCATTTCATAAGCAGCCAGGCACCCCTTCCCCAATCAGTTGCTGAATAACCTGTCCCTGTTGGTAAAGTTCTAGCTTCCTTTGTCCCCCTGTGACTCTTGATTCTCTTGCTGAGCTGAACTGGCATTTTCAGCTTAGTGAACCAGCGTAGCTGGCACGGAATTAGCAATTCTTAGGATTTCTGGGTGTTCAACTATACCTTGTGGGGTAATTACTTTTGGAAATGCCAGTTCAGCACAGCCAGGGACAAGTAGAAAAAGAGATGCAGATTTTCCCAGCAGGGACAGCTGGGGCTGCTGATTAAGGATGGATGAATGTTTGGGAAAACAAATCTGCCTAAGCCAAAATTCTGCAAAAGTTCTATATTAATTCCCGTGTTTGTCAAAATGTTTGCCTCTCTTCCAGGCAGAGGTCTGGGATTTCTCTGTTTGTTTTGTATTATTCCTTTGCTTTTGCCGCCGTACAGTTTTCTTCCAAGATCTATAGCCTGGTGACTGAAAAATGTTAAATTATTTGTCTGGTCACATCCATGCACTACAGAAATAATGATTCTCTAATGGTGCTGCTCTCTGATAGCATCTTTGGCATCTCTTTCAAGAGCAGCAGTAAATGTCATGGCACAGACAATAATGTTATGCAGCAAACCAGCAGGGAGATTTAGAAATTGCCAACAGCCTACATTGTTTTCAGTTGCATATCTTTATCAAGGATGCTATTAGTGCCTTTTATCTTAGAAAAAATACAGTTGTATATTAAATTTCTGAAACCAGAAGACTGCCCAGATGACTGGGAGAAGGTGACACCAGTATTATAATGAAGRCAAGTAATGAGGAGCAGAGAGGCTGACTATGAAGTCATCCATACATTATGAAGGCAAACTCTGCTTAAGACATACACTGTATATGGCATTCAAGACCACATATTCAGGGTAGCTCTTCCTTCTTCTCTGGTAATGGGAAAGGATAATCTATTTGCAGCAAGTAATGATTTCAGATTATTAGTACTTTTAAGCAACTCTTCCACAGCTCTAGAAACTCTTACCTGGGTTAGACGTCTGTCATTTTCCCTCAGAATAAGTCAACAGCCAACCAAATATACTCTAGGAAATCTATTGAGAAAAAAAAGCCACAACCAACCCCTCAAACCCAGTAGGTGTTAGTGAAGATTATCTTGGTACAGATCCTTGAGATGGCTGCTTCTTGGGTCATACAAAAAGATCCAGTGCCTATTCCTGAAAATCTAGGAATACCTTGCTCACCATCATGTTCAGTATTTGGAAATTCATCTGCTGTCCTTTATGCTGATTCTTCATTAGCATGGAACAGATTTGTCAATGTATATATTGATTTCTGGTAATAGTACTCCCCACTAGMCTCACAACTTATGAAGCACTTTTGTATTACAGTGAGTCTAAAAGGTGATTATGGAACAGAAGGAAAACAGTGAGTCCAGGCCCAGCAAGAAAAAATACTATTTCATTACCTGAATGGAACAGTTTGGAATAAATATCTCATGTTGCTATATTTGTAGTGTTGATATCAATCAAAGATAGCAAAATGGTTTTTATAGTATTGCCTCTGATTTGAGGGTGCTTAGTAACCAGTTATCATGATAAAATATTTTCAGTCACTGAACTTCTCTGTCATCTGGGCTTTCCCATCAACTCTGGCAGATACAGATTGCTCGGAGRCCATTAACCTTTTTTCTTTTTTTAGGGATTATGTAGTCTAGATAGATTGTATGCACTCGTGAAATGGATATTAGGGGTCTCACTAGCAGCTAGTGCCTTTGGAAATTGTATTTAACAGAAGCAAAACAAAGCAAATTATCTCAATGTGCAGGATTATCCTGAATTAGAGTCCTGAGTGAAGGAAGTACTTCAAAAGCCCACCTTAGTGTAAAATCAGAATTCTTTACGTGGAAAGAATAGTGACCAGCTSCTGCCACAGCATTTCCCATGAAGGCAGGAGATCTCACTACTGGTTTTATAATCATCTGTTACATGGAAGTTAAAAGGAAAGGACCTGGATGAAATCAGTTAAAACCATTGTCGGAGTCTAGCCCATTCCACTACGTTTGTCAGGATCTGCAAGCAACACTGTCCTCTCTGCCTCCAGGTTATCAGTCACTTAGATTAGCACATTTCTTCCAAACCCTTGCTATGCCTCCCATTTCCCAATGAATTTTCTACATAGTGGGTATCATTGGCCATCTGCCTTCACGCTGATAGAGGCAAAGCCACTGCTGATTTCTGCAATAACCAAACCCTGTGGCAGAAGTCCTSCCTGGATGAATTCATAAATAAATAGTTGTGGTTGAGAGCAGCACAGAAACTTGTGCTCTTCTTGCAGACTGGAGCCAAAATGAACTTGACTCAACTAGATATCACAAAGGGACAGAATCAATAAATTTTTATTTCTAATATAAAAAAGGGCATGTTCTAAAACCAAAGCAAAGCAAACCAAACCAAATAACTGGAAATGCTGCAGGAAGTCAGGACTCTACGAACTGGATAGGGAGAAAAATGAGAGAAGTGAAGTCCTTGTCGCTAGGGGGCAACGTGGCATCAGATAAGGGGATGGATGCGCCCCGGGAAGACAGTGAAATACGGGGAAAAAACATGCCACCATAGGGAAGAGAGACTTGAAAATAACAAGGCAGCCTGGTGAAGCACAGCAGAAAGARAAATTGGGTTTTACTGTCCTTAGTCATCAAATTTACCTTCTGGCTCAGCCACAGAAGGGAGCAAGAGTTGAAGAGGAGAATGTAGCTGCTGTGACTCGATAAGCAATGCCAACTATAAAAGTCAGACACAAGCTTTTCCTGAATGAAGGAGATGTGATGGAACCATATTTGTGATCAAGGTGCAGAAGGGGGAGTGGAGGGGGAATAATTAGAATGTGCTGGCTGTCTGGGTTTCAGACAAACCTCTGGATTTGTTGCATCTATAGTTTATATCAAAAATGCTGTTAGTCTCACAGAACTACTCTAGAAGCTCCCAGTCCATAAATTTCGAATTGATTCAAATCTCCCTCTCTCAAATACAAATGGAAATGTCACCCCTTAAATCACTCTATGGCTGTCTAAGAGTGACACAAAGAAGGGGAGAAACTGCATTTCTGTAACTTCTGATATATGTTTGGTAAACTGAAGCCAATATTAAGCTACCAAATTGGTGAAATAACAGTTTTAAAACTTGTATAAATAAGCTTTCAAATTTGGACCCCGTATTTTACCAACTTTGATTAGAGAACAAATGTAAGTAGAATAGATGGAAGATGAATCTGGGATAACAGACTGCTGAGAGTTATGTTTAAAAAAGCATTTAAGAGCTTCCATACAGTGGCTGTTATTTTTAATCCATCCAGAATGTGGACACATTGGCCTAAGCTGCTTAGTGCACACAGATGGATCCTTGGCCCCATGGCAAAATAACCAAAATGACCTGATGTTTCCACTCAGAGCAGATTGGCTGGATCTACAGCACAGAGCATCTTTCTTCTCCGGGGCCCAAGGGATCCTAAGACAAAATAGTTAATTAGTGCCTGCAGTTGTTTACGAAACACTGTGAGGATTATGTTGGAGCCTGCCAGAAGTGTGCTTTTGCATATTTGTGTGGTACAGTTGTGTCCATTTGTGTGTCCATGTGCTGTGGATGTAAAGAGCAGCCTTGTTTTGCCCTCTCTTCTCCTAGACCCTCCCCAACTCTTCTCCCAGCTGTACCACGTAAGAGCTGCCTCTGGCGCTCATCTTTGTGCTTTCACTGAGCTGATTTAATTTGCTAGGTTTGCAGAATATACACACTTGTTTTAGAGTGTAAATTTTCTGTCAGTTCAGTGAAAAAAATCCCCATGATGGAGACTGCTGGGCACTAGATCTGGCAGAAGCAAACCAGCAGCAGCTGGTAGAAGCAGGATAAACCATTCTGTGCCATGGGGAGACATTGCACAGTCTCAGATGTATCACTGAAGCATTCTCTTATTCCACTTTATATTAATAAATCATTGATGTGTAATCCATGTGTACTGAGAAGATCTCAACAATCAGACTTGTCCAGCCATTAAAGTTAATTACAGGTTTTGATATTCAGAATTTTATTAMAACTGTCAATATTTTGGGGGTATTCCCACTTTTTTCTCATCCCAAGTAATAATAATCTTGAAAAATTGAAGGGTAGTAAAAAAAAAATCTGTAGAATARATCCTGGAGAGCTTTTCACACTCCTTCTTTCCCCAGTGAAAGTCATGGATTTAGACAGATGTGCATAGTAAAGCTAAATGCAAAATATTTGAACATTTTTGGAAGTAATAGTCAGGATCTAAAACAAGAATGAGGTGTTCTGTAGTAAAAACACTAAGTGAGACTGAAGTGAATAACTAATTGCCATTTCTGCTTTATTCTCTTGTTTACCACACTGTAAACCAAGAATAATTCCACTGTATTTTACTGTGCTAGTCATACAACTGAATCAGAATTTGAGCTTCTGCTTTATTGCTGGATATGAAGAGCAATGAGTTGAAACAGCAATGTGAATCTTTCTGAACGAACAAAATTGTTTCATTTGGGAGGCCATTTTGAAGCCAATAAAATTGTGGTTGGAACTAATTTTCTCCGTATGTTACAGAGGACAAAATTGTTCTTACTGGTGTGCATTTACAGCCCTTGACACAATGGGATTAAACGGTTTTCTGGGATCCTGGTCACTTTCATTCACTAATACAAATAGAATCCATCATAGAATCATAGAATGCCAAGTTGGAAGGGGATGTGAAGGATTATCCAACCTTCCTTGGCAAAAGCAAAAGCACAGTCTAGACAAGATGGCTCAGCACTCTGCCCAACTAAATCTTTCAAGTGTCCAACACTGGGGAATACACCAATTCCCTAGGGAGATTATTCCAATGGCTGATCTTTCTCACTGTGAAAAATGTTCCTCTTGTGTAAAACAGAATATCCCCAGGAGTAACTTGTATCCCTCACCTTTTCCACAGCACTCCTTGTAAAAGGAAACCTTCTTTGTAGCCAGCCTTTAAATACTGGAACATGGTGACAAGGTCTCCTCTAAGTCTTCTTTTCTCAAGGCTGAACAAAGCAGTTCTCTCAGCCTTTTCTCACGTGACGTGGCTTTCAGTCCTTCAGTCATCTTTTCAGCTCTTCTCTGGACCCTCTGCAGCCTGTTCATACTTTTTTTTTTGTATAGAGGGAACAAAAATTAAATTCCAGGTGTGATCTAACAAGCACTTAGCAGAGTGGTGTAATGATTTCTTTATGTCTGCTGGTGAAGCACTCCTGGGTGCAACCCAGGATCCTGTTGGCTTTCTGTGCTGCAGCAGCATSCAGTTCACTCATATTGGGCTCATGTCCACCAGAATCCCCCAGTCGCTTTCCATAGAGCTGCTCCCCACCCAGGTATATCCCAGCCTTGCTGCACTCGTGGATCACATTTTCCCAGGTGCAAGATCTTGTACTTGAACTTCATAGGGTTCTTGTTAGTCCACTCTTCCAGCCTACCTAGGTCTTCTTGCAGGATAAGYGTCCCTTCTGAAGTCCTCCCTTCCCCACAGCTATAGTTATATCTGTAATTATAGATGTGGCACTGGAGCTATATTTTTTAATTGGACATAACCAAAAGCATGAAAGAATTACTGTAATTTGTAAAAAGTACAGTGGAAAGACATCATGAGGCAGGATAAGTCACTAACATTATTTCGGTCACATTGTTTGGGACCAAAGTTCCGCCTGTGCAGCTTGATAGCAGCAGAGAGCCAAGGGAAGGTTGCACAAACGGGCCAAACATAAATTTTACTGGCTTCAGTTACTCTCCCAGACATTAAACTTTTACAGGAATTATGTGAACCAGAAACGGTTTTTATGTGTTTAAGTAACACCCAATTGATTTCATCCCTATGTGCTTGTCTATTCATCCTTTGAATCCATGCAGACTTTTCTCACTGATACATCTTCCGACAAGGACTTCCACATCTTCCCTCCGTGTTATGTGAAAACCTTATTTTGTTTGCTTTTAACTTATCCTTAGATGCCACCTATTTCCCGTACTGGAACAGACAATAATTAATCAACCCTATTCATCTTCTTCATGTAAGAGTTTTTTTATGCACCCACAGGTTATATCCTCCACAATTGTCTATTTTCCCTCACTGAAGAGTTTAGTTAGTACTTCATTTTGTGGAAGCATGACTATAACAGTCCCAGGAAACATCCATATGCAGAAATTAATTCCTAGCTGGATAAATTGATCTTGTGTTTCTTGCTTTTAACCTAAAACATAGGGAAAAAATGCACAAGATTTTTGTGATTTTGAATATATTCCAAGTCATTCCTATGAAGTGACCATCATTTGTCTCACTGCTGCTCACCTGGGAAGAATGTCATTTGTGTCATTGTGCCGAGCACTTTCTCAAGGGTTTGTCAGCTTTCTATTTCATGCATCATTCACCCCTAGCTGTAGTAATCACACAAAGTAACATTTCATTAATGTGAAGTTAAAAAGCTGATAGGACACTGAGAAATAATATCTGTACTCAGCCGTGTTGGGTTTCATTGTACTGTGCTACCCCAAGCAAATGCCCCCAGTGTGACATCTGCTTACTGCAAAATAAATAACAGACTGAACCGGAGTTTATTTTTAAATTTTCTTTATGTCTGGGAACCCAAACTAAAAAAACTGAGTGAACCCAACTCCAGCATTGTACAGAAATGGTAAATTAGATGGTGTGCATAAAAAAAATTATTATCAGGATATAGACTGCTGCTTTCTTCATACTGGCTATGAAGAGGTACTCCAGTATGGATTTTTTTTGAACAGATAACATYTTCTATCTGCTGGAGTCAGTGTAAGTAAGCAACAAAAATCAGGATTAATTTAAATTTGCATCACAGGTGGCGCAGAGTATTGACAAAGGGATTTGAATTGCAGTCGCCTGTCAAAATGGCACATTGGTTATACAAACACAAGTGATTCCAGCATTAGTCAGTGTGAGGCTGTTTGCTAAAGGTGCTGAAATGCTGATGGTCTGTAAAAAGTCTTATGATCTTAATACTTACATGTACTAAAAAGCACACTTACTTTATAGAGCTGGCAAAAGTAAGCACTTAACATTTTATAATTAAAAAAATATTTATTTGGGGTTACCTACGCAGCATCCTGATGTTAAACTCTTTAATGATATCACCACATAWTTTTTTTTTCCTGAGTGCTTCCATCTGATGGGTTAATTCAAAAAGAATCAGAGATTTATATTTTCTCAATTTCAGTTATCACTTACAAAGACTGCAAATGCATTCCTAAAAGAATGTCAAAGACCATTCTTTTAAAGTGGAAAATTACATATAAAGCAGTTTGTATTAAACTACTTCACCTGAATCTTAAAAAGCGTTGTTATGAGGTTTTTTGGGGTTCTTTTTTGCATTTTAGAAAGCGATTTAATTCTTCAATATGTCTCCTTTCTTCACTCCACTGCACTSTAAGAAATGGAAGGTATTTTTTAGCACTACATACATAACTTCCCTTAAATCATGTTATTTTTGTTACTTCCTAATGCTTTTTTCCTGATTTGGGAATAAATAGATAGTGAAGAAAGGGAACTGGAGTAGTAGTGAAAGTGAAGAGATAGGTTCTATTTCATGCACTTTATCTACACGGACTGTGATGAAGTAAAATAGCTCACCTTACAACAAAAATCCATCATAAGGATTTTGCTTATCTTTACGTCTTGATAATCCAGAAGCAATCTTAAGAGCAGATGTATGCTAAAAAGACTGTCATGAATAGCAACAGCTGTTAAGAATGGTAATTCCTAACTGGGGTCATGAAATGGATAACTGCTRGTGATGGCAGGATATCTGAAATCTAACACAAGATAGAATAAAGGAACTTGGCTCAGAAAATATGCTCCAATATGCACGTCTGTCACCTGTGTGAGAAATGTGTATTTATTCTTCAGATGAAGCTAAGCACAAATTGTAAGTGCTGAGTCTAGTACAAGGATCACTTTGCACGAAGTTTTACTGTAGTCCCTGCCAACTTTGTGAGCAGGAAAATCCAGTGGTGTGGAAAGGCATACAATAACCATAAGTTGTAATGGACACAGAAAATAAGAGGTCTATTCTTGCAGCTATGGTTTGGGGAAAGAGAAACCAGAAGCAGTTGTCTAGCCTTTCCGTCTTGTTTAGGACATACAAGAAACAATTCCAATTTTGACAACAAGAGTTGTTTAAGCCAGACAGACTTTAGGATAAAGCACCCCTGAAGGAGGAGAAAGAAGAAAAGAAAATCTCATGAATCCATTGGGAAGCTGAACCAGTCAAGAAGAGTATATTGTCAAACACAAGCTTGATAATTATCTATATTTTTTCAAATTTTAATGTACTATTTTAACATTTTCGTAATAGAGTAAACCAAATTCACTGTCTTTCTTTAATCCTGTTTCACTTGTGGATAAATCTGCTCAGTAAAGTACTCAATTCCTTTGGACACATTGACTCTCTTAATAGAAGGAAACAGCACGATCAGAGGAAGTCTACCGACTTTTCACACTTTGTATGGTATAAACCATAAACTCATCTTTACAAGTGCTGTCTTGAACTAATGAAGGGTTTGTGTTAATCTCTTTTTGTTCACGGCAAGGAGCAACTGATGATCAATAGCTTGTTGCTATTGCCTGCTCCTTGCTCTTGGTATGCRTGTGCATTCTTACTTCAAAATTAAATTTGCATCTTCTTTTTCATGTGTGTTGCGTGGTTTGATCTTCTTGACCTCTTGCATGAATTTCAGAGGACTCTTTCCATTAGTTGAGTCTGATGGGGTTTCCATTTTGACAATCTTTCAAAAAAAAAAAAAAAAAATTGTGCAGTACTGAAATTAACAGCATGTTATCTCCAGTACAATAACGACAGCAGCATGACAACTTGCAAATTAATGGTAAAATAGATTATCACCCTTTCACACTTGTTTTTGAGCTATTTTGCAACATTACTTCTTTGTACAATATAAAGTCAGGAATGCGTTAAACAAYAGCATAATTTATTGCTGTTTACCACAGACAGGATATTTTATTGAGGTTCACAAGCCTTCTATACTTTGTCAAACATGTGAGGAACACTTGATAAACCACTTTAAAAGTGTTACAGATGCAATCAGCCAGAAGTAGAACCAAAAATGTTGATTCTGGCCATGTTTGTTAAATACAGATGTCGATGGTTCTACTATATAATCTTTGCAAGCTTTTTTTTTGTAGACCAGTTTGTTCATCTTTTACAAGTAGTATTCTACCATGATTTGTTTTGTTCAATTATTTAACTATAAGGATCTTAGTAGTAGTTGTACTTCACTGTCTTATGCTGGTGCTCAGAGGTTTCCATCAGAGATGGACTTTATGATACAAGAAATGTAGTGCACAATTTACTACAGGCTGTAAAAAGCTTATTTGCTAAGGAGCTCATGATGTAGAGGTGAACAAATGTCATGAGGCTCTTGTAGCCTCTTACACCACTAGAATTTAATTAACTATGATTGTCTGAAAAGCAATGTCTTTCCTCCAACACAAAACATTTTTCTTTTTCTTTTTTTTTTTTTACCACATGGGATGAGCAAACAATAAGAAGTTATTCTCATCTCCTTGTCTCCTTTCATCAGGAAATGCAATCTTTATGATCAAGGTAATTTTCATTTTAAGTTTCTTGAACTGTTCTGCAAATCCTGTAATTCAGTTGTGGTAGAATTACACACTAGTCATCAGCAAACAGTCAACACTTATAAAACAAAGTCATAATATCATTAGGATGTGAGTAAAAAGTTGTAATTCTTTAGGATTTTTCTCTCTGGATTTAATCTCAAAACGAAATTCCAGGATTGCAGCTGGATATTCTTTTGCCTTTAGCTAGGAGACAAGAGTGAGACTGCAAGATCCCATCAATGAGTTATCATGGAATCATGGAATGGTTTGGGTTGGGAGGGACCTTAAAGATCACCTAGTTCCAAACCTCTCTTCCATGGGCAGGGACACCTTCCACTAGACCAGGCCTGACCCTGAGCACCCCCAGGGATGGCAAGTCCGCAGCCTCTCTGGACAACCTGTGCCAGTGCCTCACCACCATCACAGGAAAGAATTTCTTCCTAATATCTAATCTATATCTACCCTATTTCAGTTTAAAGCCATTCCTCTTTGTCCTATCACTCCATACCTGTGTCAAAAGTCCCTCTCCAGCCCTCTTTAGACACTGAAAGGTGCTATAAGATCTCCACGAAGCCTGTGCATCTCTAACGCGTTGAATTTTGGTTTTTGGTTTATTTGGTTTTTTTCTGAATGTGCTGGAGGTATCACACTATAAAGACTTACATTTTAAAACTTGATCTGTGTTTTGATTAGTGTTGATGATGGCACCAAAAGATATACTGCAGCATAAGAGATGAGTGACGAGAAGGAAGGGTGGTGGCAGTTTGAATACCTGTCCCACCACTCCAAAACTAAAGCTCTAGCTTTAAAAAATAGTAGCAGCAAATTTATGAGAAGAAAAAGCCGGTCCTGTTGGACGTGTTCTAATTTCTTCTATCCTCAATAAAGCCACAGGCAACTACTTTTCACTAAAATTGTGAAACCGTGACCATAGTTAAATGATTCATTAGCAACATTTCCAAGACATGCATCTTTGTGAACAATACCAGAAATAAATCTTCCAGCATTGTATTCGCACACTTCTAGCCCACAGTAAAATGCCAAAAGATTATCCAGATACCAGCAAATTGGTGCACTGTGAATATCTGTGTGAGCTAAACACACAGTGTTTTACAAGATTTGTAAAGTGTTTATTCTGCTGTAAAAATTTCTCTACTATTTCAACAATTAAAACCATTGTAGGGATTGTGTGAAGCACATTTATTTCTATTATTAATTGGAATCATGAATCAGAGGAGGAAAGGTGTTATCTTGCGAGCTGAACCTGACGTCTCTGGGTACAGTGAGATTTATGTTCCCAGGGAAATTGTTGTATACRTTCAGATACTTCTCTCTAGTATTTATTATTTGTGTCATGCTAACATTGTCCTATTATTATTTTTAAGAAATCCGAATCTGTTTTATTTTGTGACTCAATTGCTTTTATAAATTTACTCAAATGCTTTCTCAGAGGATAAATTCAAGGAACTCTGATGTAATTCAGGGTCTTTTGTGTCTCCTCTGTCAGCTAAACCTGGTCTGATCATGACTATTAACTCTGGAGTTCTAAAGGAGGTCTGCTAAGAAGCATTGATGTGGCAACCCTATCTCTGAGGTTAGGAAAGAGCAAGAAGGGGAACAAGTGCAGTCCACGATCTGCATACCAGGAGATGAGACTATGACAATTTCCAGCCCAGAGCCAGCATCAAGTATGGTCAAGTCCAGGCTGCTGTGACACATAAACTAGCCTTTTGAATCTTGGTGCTTGTAGGGGGGTGTCACCAGCATCCATGAGTGAACATCATCCAGCATCCAGAGGATGACTCTGGAGAATCCCTGAAAACCTTAGCACCAGTACAGTTCATGAGAGCGCTCTTGAGCTACTGACAGACGAAACAAGAGAAAGTTTAGAAGCCATTCCTGTGAGCAGAGCACATTAGACTGAGGTCACTGACAGCACTGAGGAACAGCTGTTTCCTTTACCTGAGTCATGAAGGCTTAAATACTACCAGGGTGCATAGGTGGAGTGGCAGCTACTTTCTGAAGGAGCTAGTGGGAGTCCTCAAGGGCGGAATATTCCTTCATAGGAATGTTAGTTTGTTCTCAGTAAAATGTTCGCACTTTGGGCTCACTTACAGGAAAATGAAATAAGTAGGTAAAGCTCAGACATGGTTTTCTTTAAAATTCCCATTTTTCATAGTGCATAAGAAAATAGAACAGAATTTTGCAACTGTTGGAATAGCTGAGAATTCGCTTTAGTCATGCAGTTTTCCACACTGTATTTTCCAGTTTAGATTCTTTGACTTTATAATTGYAGTGCTGTTTTTTCGTAAGTATGTAAAAAATATAGTGTTATTTCCATGTTCTCGAGTAACTTAAAAACTACATTTTTTAAATAACTGACTACTATAGTTAAGTAATGCACATTCTATATACAGGAAGCTCTAGGAATATAGCTTTAAAATACACAGTAGTCATTGAGTTACACTGTATGATTTTTTTGCTTAGTWAGATGTGCCTTTTCCACTCTTTTGAATACTTCAGGTAAAGAATGTCAAAAAAGTAAATATACTAATGTGTTCTTAGTTTAAATTTGTTTGTTTGCTTGTTTGTTTGTTTGTTTTATTCTWTTGGGCTTTTTAAAATCTGAAACTTAAATGCAAATTTTTGTAAATATGTCTCAACATTTTTTTTTACAATTTGCATTGTTGTGATGACAAAGGTATGCTCAATTTTTTAGACAAAAAAGCTCCTCATTTTTGAGATTACAAGGACCTAAAATGAAATCTAAGCTTAATATTAATGAACTACTGACAGAAACAAAAACTATGAAGATTTTAAATCTAACTTTTCATTTCAATATGTTAATGAATAAATGTACTTAYTTAAGTTATTTGTCTTCTTAACAATTCAACAAAAACATGGAGCATGAATGTAATGATAAGCAGTAAATCYAATTGACAGTATTTACCACATCCAGATCAAAAGCTTGGTCTATCTTTTACTTTGAAAGATTTTACTCTGTTGACAAATGGACTCCAGAAATATATGTCAACTTTCCCACAAAAACAGTTAATATTTTGCTGCTGAAAACACTTCCAGATTTTTTTCCAGTGGTCAAATGATCTCAGCTGTTTCTCAGCCTGTTGTCAAAGTCCTCCTTGTATTTCATTTTTGTCTAATTCAAGAAGTAATATATTGACAATATAAATGTGCCAATACTGTATTCATAGGTTGGATTCATGGGCCCAGGACTGAGAAGGTGAGAACACATTGTTCTGTAAAGCCAGACAGATTTCTTTATGAATAAACACTAATGCAGGTTGCAGATTAGTGGGGCTCACTCCTGTTATGGACTGCTGTGCTCATTACAGCATCAAACCAAAGCCATGGATGAAGATGGACGACAGATTTTCACTCTATGAAGCAGAACAAGTCTAAATTCACCATCTAGACTAATAAACTCTGTGGCATGCAGGTGAGATAGAGGCTGASACAGTGAAACAACTGGAGAAGGTAGGGCTTTTAACAGGGTTCTGCTAGATGGAGTGCTGTACTTGACTAGCCTGTCCTTAATGCTCATCGTAAAACTGGCCACTGTCATCTTTTKATCCCATTTATGTGATCACATATAAGAAGTGGTCAGCTAAATGTAGCGATAATCCTTGGATAAATACAGTTTTGTTGTCTGGAGTGCTGCTCTAGAATAGGGCTGGAAACGGTACAATTTTCGTTAAAGTAGTTGCAACTAATTGGTCTAGTTATAATTTATAGACCTTCAACACAGCATGAAAGATACTAGTTACTATATAAGAACTCTTTGTCTCCTGACACAGAAGCTGTTGCCTCTGTTGGGTTTCATGTTGCATCCCCCTTCACATTGTCRGGTACTGTTGTAACCAGAGAGCCACAGAGCTTGCTGTCACTCTAGATAAGAATATAAACAATTGGACACAAGATGGGGACGTTAATACAGCTGGCTATCTCACATCCCTAAGGAAAAACATAGGCAAATCTTATGCATGTAAAAGGTTAGAGTTAATTATTAAATATTTTTCTGATTTGCACAGTCAGGAAGAACATAAATAATTTCCCACTATCATTTCCAGATCCGCTATCATTTCCAGGTGTATTTTTGTTCTCAGATATAAGGTGAGTGGGCAGAAGCTGCAACTAGTCAGATACCAACAGAACTGCTCAACTTCTCGCACAGCTACACAGCCTAATCAGGCAGAGGTGACCAAACCAACAAGATGTTGCCACCAATTCTTATCATTTCAATAAGCATTGTAGCTATTGAAGTTGTTGTTGGATTTATTGGAAATGGATTTATTACAACTGCTAATATCATTAACTGGATCAAAAGCAAAAAGATTTCTTCTGCTGACATGATCCTGATCTTTCTGAGCACATCAAGGTTTATCCTGCAGGTGACGATCCTGATGCACATCCACAGTCTCTACTTCGCAGATGTGTTTAAGTTGGCTTTGGTGTACAAAGGCTTTGGTGCTGTGCGGATGTTTGTAAACCATGCCAGCTTGTGGTTCAGCACCTGGCTCTATGTACTGTACTGTGTAAAAATAATCAATGTCACCCAGTGGCTGCTGCTGCAAATCAAGCGCAGAATAGCTGGAATGGTCCCATGGCTTCTTCTCGGATCACTGGTGGTCTCTTCTATGACTTCTCTTCCTTTACTATGGATTACACCCAGCACTTACCTCTGCAGCTCAACAGGGAACTGCAGAGAAAATAGCACAGCTCATATCACGGACCAGGATCATTCGTACCTCTACCTGCTGCTTCTTTACTTTGTGGGTTGTTTTTTTCCTCTAGTGCTCTCTATGGTAACCTCAGCTCTGCTAATTACTTCTCTGTGGAAACACAGAAAGACGATGCAAAGTTATGCAGATACTTTCAGGGATGCTATGATAGATGTTCACCTAACTGCCATTAAATCCATTATTTCTTTCTTAATCCTATATCTTTCCAGTTTTGTAGCTCAAATTCTGTTGATACTGTCAACATCTCAAAGTAAAGATGTTGTGAAAGTTGCAATATGCTTAGTTGTAGCTGGGGCATATCCTTCCGTGCACTCAATTATCCTGATCGTAGTCAATTCAAAACTGAAATTGGCATTTAGGAACCTTTGCCTGCATTTTAAGTGCCATTTGGAACATATGTCTCCAAGCCCCGACCTTGAGGGAAACACTCTCCAGTAAGAGATCTGAAGTCAAGACTCATATATATTGTCTCACTGTCTTTTTTCTTAATTGGTAACTTTCATCTTCCAGAGATTTCTGTGACTAGTCCTCTTTAACATTTCAGAGCATCCAAAATAAAGGGTATTTTTGCCTTACTTGTGCACCACTCTAGCTCCTTCCATCTTACTTAATATAGAGTGAGAATAAAAATGCACTGAATGAAAGCAATGTACTTAAATAATAAATCAAGTTCAGGTTTCTTTGTGATTTCAGGTCATCAGTTTAAGACTGACAGTTATTTGACGTGTTTGAATCAAAGAAAATGGAGCTAAAACAGAGATCCCAAGTATCAGCTCTCAGCTAAAGGATTTTTCACTTGAAAAGGTTAAAATTTGATTAAAAACATGTACGAGTCATAGCTCGAGTTACATAGAAACAGAATATGCTTTTAAACAGGAAAACCTAGCTGAATGACACCTGAGGGAAAATTAAGATTTGGAATCTTACATACAGCCAATTAAAATAATCAAGTTGCATTCTGAATCAGGTTTGTTTATGTTAGGATTCCAGTATGTCTGTAACAACGTAGTGGTTAAATGCCTATTTAAAAATGGATACTTTTGTTTGAAATATGTTTTATGCCTATTGGTTTGGTTTTCTTGAAAGTTACCAAGGTGATGATTACAATATAAACTGATGCATGTACATAGATTTACCTGTAGAAAATCTCCCTCTTGTTGAGTTGACCATTCTGATCATAAATTTGCTTTTTTTGTTATGATTTGCTATTGCTTTGAGCAGTTGTGAGTGGTTTCTAAGGCTGTTCTCTTTTAATATTTTATGTTACTATGAAGTTTCACATGAGGTTGATGAAATATGTTCAAGAAGTCCTGTTGTGTTTTATCTAATAATGTGTTTGATAAATCTGTTCTAAAGTTCTCAGCTCAACTCAAGTATTTTTATGCTGTATATCTTCTCTGCAGGAATTTAGATTATGTCAGATTATAAATTACCATGATGAGAGTTTCAGTCCCATCTATAAAACTAATGAGCGGAGTGATGTACTTATTATTGGAGTGTACTGGCCTCAGTTTTTGAAACATCAGAGTAATAAATTTATCAAATTCTTTGAAAATCACTGTTTAACAATATCAGATAAAGAGTGAACAAAATGGTACCAATCAATATCTTGAAATACTTTTGAGGATGAAATATATGTTAATAGGAAACATAAAAGGAAGTCTGTGTAATATGAAGTGAAACGATTATTAGCACGTGCAAGCAGTGGGGTCAGACTGCAGAGCAAGAGGGAGGGTCATCAAATCCATAAACACAGCATTTGGAGGCACAGTACAATGTGCTGTAAAACTAAGGCTTCCATAATGTCCAGTGCTGTGGTGCTGCACCAAGAGAGACCCAAAAGTCCCTCAAGTGAAGCAAATGGGAATCATCATACTTGTGTCGCAGCAGCACTCTGCACTGCTTTACAGTTCATGCCATGCCAGCATGAACTAAGGTTAGAACAGTTACACAGAGAAAGCTCTTCCAGCTGGCAACATCATGAAAAGAAAGTGTCTTGAAAGAAATGAGTTTGTATGAGACTTTTTCATTGTGGKGTGGTTGGTAATGGTATTTGGTTTTTTGAAGCTGATAATTTCCCCAGTGAGCTCATTTCTCTTCAGGTATTTCCAAACCCATTTCTACAGACAGTCTGAAGTAAAGGGATCAGAGCCAAGGATGATAATAATGGCCCTTGCTCAGCTTTTTCACTGCCTCCTCACCTTCAGAAGAGGGAGATCTGAGGCAGGAGCAATCATTAATAAAATATCCTCCCCAGTGCTTCCAGGGGAGGGGGAGGACAAAGCTCAAGGACTTGATGTCTTTATATTGTATTGATGAAAGTTTTGTTACACACAGCATAGAGTGAGATACATGGGTACATAAATTAGAATTTTAAATGACTGGATTGGTAAATAAATTATTAGTTTTATCCTTTTCCGTTCCATCCTTCCCTCAAGCTTCAATTTATTTTCATGTCTTCTTCCACAGTATATACAGATTCCTATTTGTTTTCTGATCTTGCCCTGATCTTTGGATTTCATCCTATCCCACCCTAAAATAATTGTCTGTATTCTCTTCAGATCTAGTCTTCTCTTTCAGGTACATTTTAAAAAAGCTTTTTCATTATTATTTTACAAAAAAGCATTGTGCACCAAATTACAGCAGGCTTGTTTCTATATCTAGTTTATTCCCGAAAGCAGATAAATAAACTTGATGAATGTTTTGGCAATTACGATTTGTGCCCCAAAAAATCATAATAATAACTTTTTTGAGATTTCATTGTCTAAGAAGTGTTTATATGATGATTGAAAACAAGACTGAGTTCACCAGTACATTTCCCCTGGAACTTTTCAAGTGACGTGAAATGGGGACAACATGAATGGGAAAACACCTATCTGCAGTTTGTATAAAGCCAAAAACTGTGGCAGCACAAAAATTATTGTAAGTATGATTAAAAATGGTGATTAGTGCAGTGGTTGACACTGACTACATGAAAACCAAACCTTGTCTTCTCCAACATTTTTTGGTTTTTTGTAATGCCATTGTGCTTGCTTTTTCTAGATCAGAATTCATCGCAATTCTCTTTCCAGGAAAAGCAGTATTTTGTTGTGCAGAAATTAAGGGATTTTTGATTGCAATCTCAGTAGCATGTTCATGAAGCTGGCAAATTTCTCACTACCAGTCTTTAAGCATGTGAATCAGAAAGAACTAGCACAGATATTCTGAGTCTCAACTGCTGGTCTGCTTTGTCATGTCTTTCCTTTTGCCTGCATTAATTGGAGGCTCTATCTGACCAAATCAGTAGTGGGGTGGTGGATATGAACTCTGGTATCTCTCACATAACCTGTCTCCTCTGCTAGCCATGGAATCTTCCTTGCTCTTTCTGATAGTTTGCTGTTCTCCATGATATAATCATCTCTCTGCAAGATACACAAGTCAGCACTGCCAGCTCCACAGATCCCAGAACAGATGTTCTTATAAATGCTACTAAAACTCCAATTTTCACTGTTGCTGGTTTTCTAGCAGTAATCAGGAAGCTTTTCACCTTCTTTGCATCCGACAGCACAAGGGTGCTAATTTATTCTGATTAATTTTGGATAATTTCAAAAGTAGAAGTGTCAATGAAGATACCACACGATACCTGTCTTTTCTTGAAATATGACTTTCCACCTTTCTCCTAGGTCTGGAGGAAAGTTTTACCTTCTATAAGAGTTTCTAATAGGATTATGACTTGGGATTACTTTTATCTCTGTTTATTTATTGTCTTCCTTATCGTAATACTCAGCCTTGATTTCATTAATATCACAAGGACAGTTTCTCTAATGTTACAAAATACTTCTGAAAGCTAATCCCTCTTCCCCTCAATGTTTCTTATCCTGTTTGTTCCTGGTTTGAGAACATCTCTGCGGGAGGTCATTGGAGCTTAGTTAGGTGTATAAATAATGTTCCTTATAAATCTCTCAGACAAACTCTTCATAGAGACATGAGTCTTAGGGTTTACCAAAAATAAAAAAAAAAAAACAAAGAAGGAATAGGGGTTCTTTTCTAAATTAATGTGAACATGGTTTTGACTACTTGTAAATATTAAAAAAATAAATTAAGTGCATGTTAATATCATTTTTAAGCTTTATTATTTTCAAAGTGCCGTCTCTCCTTCCCAATACCTATGTTTTTGCGATGACTCAAAAGAACTTTACATTGGCCAAAGTAATCATAATGAATATCAATTACATCAGAGAAGAGCATGTGTACTCTTAAAACCAGAGTTCCTCACTTATAAACTTTTCAGTGGTCAGAGGGTTTGTCATTCCTAAAACTTTGCTGGTCTCCACCCTGAGAGGCCATATGCCCTTTCTGGTATTCAACCTATCTGTGTCTGAAAGAATAGGGGTATTTTATCAAAAAACAGCAGCAGTATGAGTGGTGGCTACAGTGTGATTTAATTGGACTTCTGAGAAGAGAGGAAAACAAGGAGAAGTCTGACAGATCCATGAGATTTGCTTTGGCTGGTCACTTTTCACAGTACAGACAAACAAACTGGGGCAACGATGCAACCTTCCAAAGCTGACATTGCTGAACTGGGATCCATGCACGGAATGCTCCATTCCAAAACAATTCCTTTGCTGCCACAGGAAAAGCAGAGATGAACTGCTAAACAGGAATAATGACTTGACGTCATCATCTCTGAATTGCCTGTTGGGGGAAGGGGTGAAATTAAACCATTTCTGGCCTTTAGGCACTCAGATGAGGTATTGTGATGAGATTAAGATAGATAAGTCATAGACTTAAAAAGTGATTGGTAGGCAATTATACTCTATTCTTTATCCTCTTCCACCCCCTCCCCTCAGTGTTATATTTGAATTTTAGTTTTTTCTAGTTTTATAGCTTTTAGTTTTTCATTCTTTGGAGTGTTTCTTTTTAGAAAAAGAAATTAATTCTTCATTTATCACTCATATTTCTTGCCACTTCCTTTAAAAATCTCAGCTGTTTTTGCTGCTGTTGTTGCTGTTACTGCAAATATATAATAATGAAATCAAGCTGGGTTCATTCACATATTTACTTTATTCTAATAAACACATATTGCAAGGCATCTTATTGGTTTTGGCAGATTTATACTTTTGTGATAGCATTGCAAATAAAATTTCTCCCTTTCCTTGTGAAGGCGTTTAAAAAACCCCACAAAAACAACAAACAAAATCCCACATGCTGAGACCTTGAGATATGTGAAGCTTCCCTTTCAAATCCCACTTCAGTCAGTTCTGCTTTGTTGTCCTTTCCCTGTCATTTGCTTTGTCTCACCCGAGTGTGGATCCCTTTTTCTTTTACAGACTGCATCCTATTTTCTTGCTCATTTTCCCTGCCTCCTTTAAGATCATTCTTAAAGTCTTTACTTTTTCCTTCCTCTGTTTAGTTTTAATCCTCACCCATCAGTCCCTCAAACACTCTTGTTCGTTTCTATGTTTACACTGTTTGTTTCCCTTCCAGAGTAGAGATGACCATCCAAATATTTTCATTGCTTAGGATTAAGACAAGAAGCAAAGAGAGGAAATAGAATGTAGCTGCACGTATGCAAACAGCAAAGTGGAAAACACTACCTTCAAACACTGCGTGTATAAATTGTATGTTTAAGACTGAAATTATTTGAAATACTTGCATCCTGAGAAACATCAGAAAGAAGGTAGGTATTTATAGACTTTCTCACTCTTTTGAAGAAAACAACAGAAGTCTGTATATTGTAATTAATTCCCACCATCAGAACAAAAGGAAATCAGCATTCTTTTCTGAGGGACTTCTCAATCTCCTCCAAAAAAGACGTGTAACAGGAACTATAAATATTTGTTGACTTCAGTTGATCATAAGTAGTACGTTATGAACTTTGATACAGGTGTTCAACCAAGAGAGGTTCAGACCCCTAAAATAACATGTAGGTATAATTTGAGTGTCACTGGTCACAGAAATAATGTTCCTCCTGCTTGAGATATCCATGGCTTTCTCTAGGAATCTGAAGTAATGTTGTAACACATGTAGAGAAATATGTCTGTCGCTGCTGAATACATAGTATCTATGTCTCAGCTAAATTCAGTAAAGAAGGAGAAAAGACAAAATATAAAAACTTCTTCATCATTCTTAAGTCGTATTTGGACCACAACAGCAACCAGTCTCCTTTTCTGTTGGTTTTTACAACTGTGTGAACTTGTGCACTTTCCTTGTGTGATGGCTCTGCTCAAGCAAGAAGAGGGAGAAATTTTCCCCAGAGTATCCCCTGGAAGAGATTATGCTGAGTTATAATGTCTCTGGGCTCCAATTCCCATAAGATGTGAAGAGTTAGAATCTTAGGTCCCCTGTCCCCTGGCACTTACTACAACCAGTCTGTGATTATTTCAAAAGCCGCCTCCAATGCATGTTACGTCAAAAGAGAGTTCAGCCTTTTGAAAATGAATGACAACTCAGACATTTTATTCAGTTTGAAATTGGGTGGACACCTATATAAAAGCTCATAATGTATGTAGGCAGTAGGCCAAGAGACTGTGAAGGAGAAGCTTCAGTAGATGTATGTGATGTGTCAACCCAAACTATTTCTGCTTCCCAGTCCCTTGGCTGCATTTCATCAGCATGTAGGTGACTTGATTTGCTTTGCAAAGTCAGTGAAAAAGGTTAAAATCTCAGGCTGAGTCTGTGGAAGCTCTCAGAAATGCCTTTTTTTTCTTGCTGGCTGTAGAAAAAAGCCTGCATGCGTTACCAAGTTAAGGGACAAGATGCTTAACAGTCTTTGGTTAACCTTCTCTTTGAACATCTTCACCTGTATGAACATCTCTAGCTCCAAACTGCTGTTCTGAGCAAAACTGAGAACCTTTGGATGATTCTCTGATCACCCCTCAGAGCACTGGTGGTCTCTTCTGTTATTTCTTCTCTCTATACTTTGGCTTATTTTAGCTTTTACTTTTGTACTTCRGTGATGAATCATCTCACAGACTTCAGGGTGATAGATGCCGAGGTTTCTCAGCTCTCCATATCATTCTACCAGACACCATTGGAATTTGCTTTTATCTTTCCATTTTAATGTAGTCAGTTAATTATCTCTGTTCTCAATCTTATCAGAAGGAGGAGATAGAAATCTAACTCTGGCAACTCCAGGATACCTATGCACATAAATATTTCTTCTAAGTTTCTAGTTTTTTTATTTGACATCCCACTGCTGTTATTTAATTTAGTCAGCTAAATCACCAAGATTACCTGCACTGTCTTTGGGAATCACTGTTTCTTCTTTGAATACACTATACTCAGTTTATCACAAATTTAAAACAAAACATTGATTCTATGTTKCATATCTTCCTCTAAGTCATTATAACACAGAAAATTCCTTCCTCTTGTTAAGGGGTAAATTCTAAGAAGAATGTGATACAAATTAGTGCAAACACAAAAGTAGGAAAGCCCGTGGTATTGACCATGTTCTTATACACCAATACTTTGACGAAAAGGTCATTGACACAAAGTACCAAAAATTCAAGATTTGTGAATATTCAGTATATTTTCCGTGCTTATTTCTGAAGTATTAGATAAATATGATTCTACATTTTAGTTAGGCTAAAAGATCTTGAGTTTTCAAGAGTTAAATTGTTAAATCTTGTATTGAAATAATAGGAATCAAATAGCTCACTCAAGACACTTTTTCCTACAAGAGCTTTGGATAGGGTTTTTTTGGTATTATAGCCTATTATTTAAAAGTTGACAGCAAAAGTAGTACAGTTATCTATAAGCCAACTGTCATGATTTCTTCAGAAATTCACTTTTTGCATTGAGCTGATGTTGTGATCATATACCTTGCTGTCATGTTGCTTGGTAAGTGATTGCTTGTTGTGAAGAGCCCATGAACTATTTCTAGGACTTGAGCTTCTTACAAAGTATATTCACATACAGTTTCAAACATTGTACATTCATAGAGCTGATTGAACAATCTTCATCCCAATACATTATTCAACAAAGGTTTCTATGGAATAACTTCTTTCCAGACTGAATTTAAAAGAAATTAAACTATCCTTGATCCTTACAAAGTTTAGTAGGTTTTATGAAAAACGTAGGGCAAGAGGGACTCATACCTTATGTGCATCTCAGTTTAGTTCTTTTATCTGTGGGGCTTCTGATGATACATTAATCATCTCTGTGCTTCATTGTCTTGCAGTAATAAAAAGGATTTTATTCACCACTCTAAATTTGTTTGAAATAGTACACAGGATTTGCTGTATAAATGCAGAATATTTTATTTGCTATTTTTGTTTTGTTTGTCTGCATTTCATAGAAGCTGATTTATTGATAAATAAGTCTGTGCTTCAGCCCATGCTTGAAATTAAGTGATGTTGCTATATAAACAATTGATTTTCTTGCCTTTCAACAAAGTCCCCAAAGAGCCTTGAGTGAAAAACTTGAGTATTTTCTACATACATCAGACAGCTTAAAAAAAAAGGCATGAATAAGCTCTATATTATCTACATAAACCCTATACTATATAGCAGCTATACATCTCAGGCTGAATGTGCTGCATATTTTCATATGCCAAATTTTTGAAAGAAACATGCACAAGAATATTCAAATTTTAAAACAAAAATATGAAAAGCCTGTGATGTTTCCCTTCAATCAGCTCTTTTCCATCTGAGAAATTTTGGCTATCCAAAGATAAGAAAACTGAGATAAGARGGAGTAAACAAATGGAATGGTGGTGGTAAATTCCTGTTCTCCATGGTTCTCTTATGACTTCTGTTACATTCTGAAGATGTCCAGCTTTTTGTGGAATTATTTTGGGGTGGAAGGACTAGGGAGAGGAAAGGTTAAAAACTGCAGTTGACTAAATAAACTTCAGGAACATTTCACTAGAACATTTCCGTAGGAGACAGAAAGGGTGAAGTAACTCAGGCTAAGAATCTTATCAAAAATAATGTCAGTACGTCCTGCACAGGGAAAATTTCTCTGGTATGAAAAGGCTCTTTACACTGGCAAAGAGAAGCACAATAAGATGCAATAAGAAGCACAATAAGTGCCTGGGAGGTGAAGGAAAACAAAACTAGACTAGGAACAAGGTCCTCCTTTTATCTGCAAGAATAACTTATCCCCTGAAACAAAGAGCATTAAGTTGTGATGCATTAACTACTATCTGAGCTCTTTTAAGCTAAGCTATAACTCCACACAAGGTTTTACTTTTGATACAGGTGTTCTTCAGTGAAATTCTGCTCCAAGTGATATGCAGAGGAACAGACTAATTTGTCTTAATAGACACATACACTGATGGAAACTCCACTCGCCATTCTAGCTCTTAGTCTCTGAGAAACAAGTTCTTGTTCTCCAGAGTCAAAGTCAACACACACAGTAGGATGCTACAGAGTCACAAGATTAGTAATGCACGCAGGTAATTTCTTTCCCGGTGAGAAACATCCATTTCGTTTGTACTCTGGTGTAGCTTTTTTTGTTCTTTTTGAKCCGGTGGAGGTATGGGCAGTTTTGCACTAATATGGTTATATAGGGTAAGAAAGTGACTGTGATACCAATAGATTTGTGGGAGATTAAAGGACGCAACAATCTTCTTTCTTTCCATCTGCATTCTTTTCTTATTTTTTTGGCTTCCAATCTCTCTAGTAATTCTGAAAAAAATCCCAGCTGGATTATATCAGTTACTCCTCAAGAGTTATTTGTTATTATTACTCAAAGAGAAGTTGAGACTTTAGTCAAGACATTAGACTTTACGTCAGCAAACTCTGGGTAAAATTTTCCATGAGCCTGCGAAGAAATGCTGGTGTTTAGCAGAGCCCGGAAGGAAAGCGCTGTACTAGAGATACATAAAATCTGATCAGGCTTATTACTGTAGGGTAAATGAGAATCTTCCATATTGTTGATATTGTGTAATTGCTCTTAATTCTAACTGCTAAAGTGATCTACGAGCAAAGTCTCTGAACAAAGCTATGTGTGAACGCATAACGCAAGAGAGAATTTTGGGAAGCAGAAGGTTCTTTGAAAACTTAGAGTAGCAAGAGAGTGGCCTAAAGACTAAGTAGAAAAGTAGGGATGCTAATTGAAAGGTTGACTGCTGAGAAAAAAAAATTAAATAAAATAAACCAGAGAGAAAGGTACCTAAGTAGCAGCTCAGTATGAAGTCTTGAACTCTTATTTATCCATCCGGCAAAAAAAAAAAAAACYGGGTTAAAACTCCCAAGAATCTTTAAAACAAAAATCTGTGTTCCACAAGATGTTTGGTGGTTTTGGTTTTGTTTTTTTCTTCCTCCTCATTAAATTCAACTATCATATATTCAAATACAGGAGGGGAAAGAAAGATATGATATGGAAAATCTCTGATCAAGCCCAGTTTGATTAATGATTTAGACTTCCTATTGCCTCATACACCTGTTGCGCTTTTAGGTAACAGCTTCGCTTTCCATGCTGTACAGATAAGCCAGGTCACTGAGGCTCAGAGGCTTCAGCCTCCAGCACAAACTCACATTATTGTCAAGGGGCTGATTCACTCAGCAGACTGGAGCTTGCAATCTCTTAAATTCAAATTTAATCCATTAAATTATGGCTGCTCTCCCCGTACAACGGATTCACAAGATAAAACTACTGCTTAGCTTCAGAAGCTACTTAAATAAGTGTATTATGTACAAATACTGTTATTAATTTGCCAGGTTCTCCAAGGAGGAAAATCAAAGAAATCTCTCTGTTGTTAAGGGTTTATTGTAAAACCCACTCCTGATCCGTATTTTGCCTGATTTTAGTTCAGTGTAAACAGCGCAAGAGAAATACATAAGGGTTGGGTTATGTCTTCAAAAATTCAGGCGCTCTCAGCAGCATCACAGGCAAACTGTCATAGTTCATTACAGGATTTGGGGATCAAGGCATCAAAGGTACTTTTGTATTATCCCCCAAGTGAATTCCTGCATTCGCAAACTTTGAGAGACAAATATAAATAATACCTGTGTGGAAAAAGCCTGCCCTCCAAGTATTAAACACATGCTCTCAGTATCACTCACATGATTTAAGGTTTACAGCTCTGCCCACCATGAAGATTGATGCCAGGGGTTTAGTGATTCTGCCTACCATCKGAAAATGAGGCCAATATTTCTGAAGGAGGAAAAAATGACTATGTGGATAAGGCACGGAATTTTAGTTGCCTTTGTCACACACTCTCATGTTTCAGTATGGRGTGTGTACAATTCTTTTTGATGGTTATCCATTTTTTTGTGATTATCTATATGTAAATTATCATCCAGTGATATATTGGCAGTAGAAAAACCTCAAAATCTTTTTCCTGATTTATTTTTCTGTCTGTAAAAATGGGACCATAGCACTACTCTACTTTTGAATGAAGTCCTCAGGATAGAGTCAGATTCTGCAAAGACAGAAAGCATCTACTCTCGGGTTAATATTTTCTAGATGTGCTCAGGCACGTCAAACCAATGCAGTGTTGCTGCCCTGCTTGGTTTGTTTGGAAAATGAAGCCGAAGCACAGTGTGCTGGGGTTATGCCATCAGCACCTGCAGCTGTGCAGCAGCACTGGGCACAAGCCTTTAAAGGTGAAGGAACAGAAAAGCAGGTGGTGGTGGGTGAAGTACAAAAGTGTTAATTTCTTTATGAATCAAAACCCACCTACGGAAGTGTCAGATTCCTTGTTTTTCATGGTGCGTACCAGATAGCTTTTTAAATATTATTATTACTTTTTATTGCTGTACTTGTCATGTGGCTTGCACCTTCATTTGATACTGTTTCTTGTCCATTTTTTGTATAATGTGACCAATATTCATAATAAGGTAATTTATTACTTACCATGTTCAATACAGAAAAACAATTTGACGAAAGTTCCAAAATTGGGGAAATGGTATTTTTGCCGTTAACTTTTAGAGATTAAGACATTCTTCCGCATTGTGTGACCATTACCAACAAAGCCATAGTTTTATTTATAAAAAACCATTGCTTTTACCCTTGTGAGCATATCATATATGTTCAATTAGTGTCACTTACATTTTGTACAAAAAACTCTATGCAAACTACTGAAGCTGTGACAAATCAYAGTAGCCAACAGTCTGTCAATATTGTTTTTAGCCAAACTATATGCCATGCTAAGCTGGCATCACTCTGAATCAGAAATTAAACACGTAGACAAAGCCTTGAAAGATGGCTAGTGATGAAAAGTATTAATCAAGTACTGTAATAGATTTTGGTAACTAATTAATAAAATAAGCAATAAAATAATATTGTCAGCACCTAAAGAGGTGCCCTTCCTTGAGAAATTTTCTCATCTGTAGTTGAAAAACTTTCATAACTACAAAGAGTTCAGTTGAGAGTTATGGAGGATGAAGAAATGTGCAGGTATAGTTATAAAATAACTTATTAGTTAACTAAAATATCATAGTATTTGTAAAATAAATGTGTATGTACGCAGAGGCAAGTGAGAAAACCAAATGCAGTTTGAGATAGCTTCTGCATCACGCAAAGGAAGGAGATTTGACTCTCCCCTGAATGGGTTAATTTTCAAGTCAACTCTATCTCTAAGCTTCAATACCTGCACGTTCAGAGTACATTGAATTTTGTTTCTCCGGACAAGAGGAAGATACTTGGGGTACCTGAGTACCACTGTTAATTATTTTCCTGTTCTTGTCACAGACTTTTATCAAGCTGATGCAGAAAATATGAACACAAAAATATATTTGCCTATATAATTCCATACTGTTACCTCCTTTCTTTGGCTTCAGGGCAGACAAGCATGTTCTGCTGAACAATATTTAGTAGGTGGAGTGATCTATTTTAACTACAGAGCAGAGCTTTTCATACTGTCTGATTGTACTGAAAAGGGAAGAGAAAGGTCACAGATGTCATTTTGTGGGGAAAAGTTGYAGAAGCTTACTGTAAGAGATGTCTAGCATGCATTAGTTTTCTTATCCTGTTGTTATATTTCACTAATTCAATATGAAAGCTACTTACATGATAATGCTCTGAAATTGTGTTATCAAACTGAGCCACTATCATGGCAATAAGAACAAAAAAGGAAAGACTTTAAAGTCGATTATAATTCTGCCTTGACCCAATTAAAAGCCATGCAGCTCAGCCCTGAGGGTAGTCCAAAAAATCACACACCTCATTGTTCATCATGGGTCATGTCAAGGTGTTAGACTAAGATTTTGCTGCAGAGCATTCATTACTAGACAACAATGAGAAAAATTGCTTTGAAGGCTCGGTACCTATTGCTGTAATTAAAAATTATATTTCTTCTTTCCACTCACTCCACAGGTGAAAAGAAGGACTCCACTCTTATAAAGCAGGGATGTCATATTCAGTCTGCAAAGCTCTTGCCAAGCATGATGCCAAGGATATATATTGCATGATATAAAGCTGTGTAAGGACGGTTAAGAACATAAAACCTGCTGGCATTTTTTCAGAATGGCTGAGTCTGGGTAGGGTGTGGTCTCACTCATATTGTCTGTTAAGAGTGGTCTTTGGGAAATAGTATTTCTAGGATCTCATCCAGGTATTACCCCAGAAAGAACCAGTCAATTCACTGCACAAGGGAGACTGGAGCTGAAATAAGGCAATGTAGACAATGACCCAAGAGAAAAGCAAGGAGTTTAATTGCTTGAAAACAGTGAAGTAAGTAGTACACAGTACATTGTTTGAAACTGTTGGGAATGCTCTCAACATAACTAGTGAAGGAAGAACTTTCACTGGGTTAGCCGTTGTGGGGGGACTGGTCTGCGGATGCAGCCAGAGGAAACACAGGATTTAATCCATCCACTTCACCTTCCAGGAGAGTGTTTCACAGAATCACAGAATGGGTCAAGTTGTAAGGAACCACAATGGATCATCTGGTCCAACTTCCCTGCTCAAGCAGGATCATCCTAGAGCACACCAAATGGGAGTTCTGGGAAAATCTCCTTGATCCTAAGATAATTATATTGGGGAAGTCCTTAGGTTTCAGTTCAACAGTTTCAAAATTTTCTTCCATCCAGATCTCTTTTAGATTCCGATATTCTTTCCTTACCCATTTTCATTTAGTGTTAACTGATCCACTGTCTCTTTTCCACCCGGCTGCAGTCACACTTCACTTCCCCCAGAGAGCTCAACATTCTTGAAGGSCCGTCTGAGGAGGAAAAGAAGCATCATGTGATAAAATCTGCTGGTCTTCCTGACTTCTCCTGTTAAAGTCCATGAATTTGGATTCATTACACACAAACACTTTTCCAGAAGAAACTTTGGCTGGGATTCAGATTCAGGTTAAACATGTATGTTTAGGTATTGACATATAAATTAGAGGGATTTAGCCAATAAATTAACTGAACCTTGGGAAGTAATTCTGTTCACCTTGAATTGATGATGTCTGATTAACTGAATATGGAATATATTCTTGATCTCTATTCATTGCAAAAGGAGCATTGAAACCTACCTCACCTGTAAATACCTAAATGGATCTTATTCAAGATGTGAAATCTACCTGCCAGTAACCCCAATAATCTTCATCGACCCCATTTTATTCTACCATTTCATCCTCCCTAGTAAATAGTAACTTCTGTAAATGTTTCTATAAGTTTCAAAAGTGAGGCAGAATTTAAAATGAAAATGTTTCTGGAAATTATATTATGAAGGGAAGAGAATGGAAGACAAGGAAAGGGAAGAACAAATATATATATTTTCCTCCTTAGTAATCAGCATCAACTAAAGTCCTTTCAGTAACATCATATATTCGTCTGGTCCATAAAATATTATTACATACATTTTCTATTTTCTGTTTGTTTTAAGACTAACATATTTCATACCTATACATCTAAGATGAAACCACCATGTTTTATACCCAAAAAAGTGTGTGATCTATTGAATGAATTGATTGAATCCAGTGTGATCATGGCAAGTCAAGCCTTTAAGCCAGGAGAATAACCAAACTTCACTGGCTGCAGTTTCCTTCCTTTTCATTGCTGTAGCTGTTTGGGGGGCTTTTAGTTTCCTGGTTATTATAGTGAGTAAAAGTTACTATGCCTCATTTGTTCAGGAGCAGCAATTGCAGCTGCCAGTGAAGGGTCAGGATGTTTCATAGCCACGTGTTATACCCATACTATTTTTAATCTTATCATTGTGCCAAAAAAAGAGCTTATCTCAAAGCAACTGATAGCAGCCTTTCCTAGTTATTTGCATATATCCTTCACGAACAAGAGGGTATGCACAATAACAACCTCACCCTGCTGCAGTGTGGCATAACTAGGAAAGGAATTAAGACAGTAATGAGAAAGCAGAAGGCAGCTATTGGCATTGCTTTCAATCTAACAGTAGAAAAGTTTAGCAATCTAAACTCTAAATCCTAAATACATGCAGGACCTGTATGTGCAGACTACACATAGTCTGTCCTATAGTAGAGTAGTACTGTAGATTCATAGCCTAAATGCTGTTGCCATGCAAAGTAGGTCTAATGATACGAGCATATCTATCCTCTTGTCCTGTTCCCTTTCCTCCTTTCTATTCCTTCTTTTCCCTGGAGTATATCCATTTTGCACTGAAAAATAAAAAAAAAAACCAGTAAGTAAATGTGTAGGAGACATCTCCAATTTAATCATGGGAGGTACAGGTAGGGAGTGATTTTCTCTACTCTTTTAGTTTTAAAAGGTTATAATTTAGAAAAAGGGGTCTGATGAGAAATTAATGAGTCAGGGTCCTATTCCTCACCACTTCAGTGTGTACCATGCTCTATATCAGCTAAATTAGCTCCATTTTAAATCTTGTTAGTTTTATTTTTACTTCTAATACTGCGATTGAAAGCCTGTTCTAAAATCACAGCCTTCGAGTGCTTAGACTATCTAATCTTCAACCTATAGTTATTTATATTTGTTCTTACATCAGGTTTTCATCTCACATAGCTCATCTCACTCTCTGTTTATCCCATCGGTATAACTACAAATAAATATAGCTCCGTTTTGCCTCTTGTTTGCTAAACAAAACAATCTCTTCTAGCAATATTCAAGGGCCTTCCCTACCCTGACCTATGCTCCTTCTCTCCTTTTAGATCTTTTAGTGAAAAGTATTTTTTGATAAAATAAAATACGAACAGAAAGATTGCAAATTTGGAGTCTACTTAAATGCATAAAAAAGACAATAAAAATTTTCTATTGATGTCCATGGCCCTGGGGGAATTCCTTAGTTTTCTAAGTGGTAGTCACGGGCTTTCAGTTAAAGGTGAGAATATGGAGATCTTCAGTTGGTCTCCCAATGCCTCCTCCCCAGCCACCAATTTATCCTTTATGTACATATCCTATATCTGTATCCATACTTATTTATGCTTACCTAGATTGGATGGCAGCCAACTAGCCCTCATCTAAACCCAAAGCCTAGCTAAACTGAGTTGTTCAATCAACTGCACCAGAAAGCTCAGATATAATAAAACTTTTTGTGCACCTATTTGATGCATGGATTTGTGATGAATTCTCAGAGCAGTTGTGATACCATCTATTCCTTTGAGATGAGCTAACTCCTTATAAAGCTATCTATAAATGCTCTTTATTTGTTTGAAGTACAAATCTGACAGGTTCTGACAGCCTGTCAGACTCTTATGTACAACTCAGCTGGAGCCTGCTTTGCTTCCATATATTGTCACCAGTTCATTCATTATTTCTGAAATGTTAGCATTGACTACTAGCTGACTGACTTGAGGAAGCAATAATCAAGCTAAACAAACTGAGGGTGATAGTATAGCCCACCTGTTATTATACAATATTTTTGTAACAAAGTTTGAAAGTTATGCTGTGTAGCTTTTCCTTCAGACTGTCAGAAAGTATCTCATTATATCAATAATACAAAATATTGAATATTTGTGTTAGACAATAATGCTAGTACAAGTGAGATCATTAGAATGGGGGTTTTAACACATAGTCATTATGTTATCAACCAGTAAGACCTGTTTTACTTTTAAATTCTTTGGACAAAATCGGAACCCTGGTATTCTAGATGAACTAAGAGATATAACTATAATGTCTCAAAAAAAACGCAAGAAACCCAAAGCACCAAAATCAAACCCAAGAAAGTAAACCTTTTAATTTTAGCTATGAAATAGTATTTTACACTTTTATGCCTTTTCTGACTGACAATAATTTTGCCATGCCTCTTTTTTTTTTCTAGACATAATCCAACACATTTTTTATAATCAATCACAAAACTTATGCAAAAAGAGTGTCAAATTCAGTCCTGTAAAAAGCATGGTGTTTTGCATGTGCTGGAATACCAGGTGACTATGAGTCTGTGAAACACTGAGATCTCCAGGGCTGGGCAAAACCTATCCAAAGGGCTTGGGATGCAGATTTAAACATAAGTGGATACAACCCATCTGAGTTTCAAAGAGATGCCCAAGACAGTTCTCATGTCTTGAGTTCTCTCTTTATTTCTGAAGAACTTAAGTAGGACTCCTTGCTTTCTACAACACACTTACAGAAAGGCTTAAACTATGACTCAAGAAAGAGTAAAATGTGGAATTAGTTCTGACAGTGTTGTAAAGCTGTAACAATACAGGATATAGGTATTAAGTCGTGTTCACTTATTCTCGTTGGGAGAGAATTAGGTCTTGTGTACTCTTTTACTTCTGTAGAAATGTCTTTTATTTTTCCCTCCTGTCCTTTGTCATTTGCTGCACTGATTTACCAATGCAAAGGGGATTCAAACCACCTGGGCATTTATTAATGCTGGGTAAATAGAAGCTTGAGCCGCTTTTTTAATGTACTTTCCAACCTTGTTTACTGCCATTATGCTAGCTTTCAGGCAAAAATGTTTTTATTGGCAAGAAGATCTGCAGAAAACTCAAGCTCTGTAAATAACAATGGGAACAAGCTTTCCCAAGAGAATTACCTCTGCGAATTCTGCCCTGGCCATACTGAAAACTTAATGTCCATATCTGAATAATACATTTTGCTGAACAATTGTGATTTTTTTTTTCAAATGGAACATGGTGGTGTGACAGTCATCACCGTTCTCTGAGGAATGATTTGTGTGTCCAAGTTCTAGTTCGTCTCCTCCCTACCTATCTATTAGCCTACTAAAAGATATTACCTCTCACTGTAAACCTCACCCTGAAGGCACAAAGTGATTCAAGTTCTGACGTTGAGAAAGATTTGCTACTTCTCTGTTGCCACAGGATTAACTATCAAAACACATATTAAGAATAACAATTGTTACCATCAGACACTAAGGTAATGTTGAAGTATCAGCATGCATACAGATGGGTTAATTTTACAAAAAAGTAAGTCTGAAAAGATCCTAAGAGACAATAAATAAATAAATAAATAAATAAACTAACAAATAACCCACTGCATCAACTATCTGAGAAAGTTTAGAAGGATTTTATCTCTATGGCACACACAACATATAATGATTCTACTTTGGAGTGAAATCCCAACCGTCTACAGAGACTAGGCTATGGGAATGTTTGTTTTACCCATAAACTTACTTATAAAAATTAGCCGCCAGAAGTAATGTAGGAGTTTCAAAATCCCTTTCATGTGATTGATGGTCCATTATGGCAAATACAATAAACCAATTTCATATCAAACGGCTGTGTTTTAGATTAAGCGGACCTTGTTATACCCCTACTTCAGCACCTAGAATATCACGAGCACTAGGTCACTGAAGAGCAGTTTGGTAAGAAAAGGTGACCTGAAAATATTTCCCAGGAAAATTTGCCCTGGAAAAAAATCAATACAAATTACATTCAGTATCAATTATAATAATTGGTTATTAATATATATTGAAAAACAATATAAAGAGGTGAAATTTATCTGGGATCATGATCTTATCCATTAAATCGTATCTAGCACAGAAAAAAAGGACATGCACTGAAACTACTCGAGTAAAACATTTAAAGATGCTCCATGTAATTAAGCACCCTTCTTAATTCTTCTGAACAGTTAACTATTATCCCACGTGTTGGGAGAGCATGACATGGTAGTGAAGTGGAGTCAAACCACCTAATAGATATATTTATGTTTGAAATAACATGGTCAAAAGGGAGCATTTTCAGACTACAATTCACTCTATCTCTGTAAGTGATATTTAAGATACCTCTGTATCTAGAAGAGTAGATGAAATTAATCTTGCAACTATTCCAAGTATCTTCCTTCCCTCCCCATGAATTCCTCCAAGTTAAAGGTCAGAATCAGAAACAGAAAACTGAAAATCTTGCTTACAAGCAGAAGTCTAAGAAATATAATGCTCTGCAAGGTCCAAAAAACCTAAAATCCTCAGGATTTGAGGCTGGCTTTGGTTTTCTTTTAATCAAGATGAAGCGAATTTTGAAGACAAAGAGGGGTAGCATGATTTACAGTCCACCATTTATTTTAAGGCTGTATATAAACTCTCTGTAGAAGATTTAATTTCTCCCCCCCCCCTTTTTTTTTTTCTTCCTTCTGTAGATTCTGCAGACCAGTAGGAGAACTTTGTTTTGACAACTTATGTAGTCTCAGCAAATGCAGTCTAATTTACTAATTCATTTGCATAGTTTCAGCTTAACCTACCAACATCTGGCTGTAAATTTATAGGTGAAAACAACTGTGAGAAAAGGAAAAAAATTAATTCAGAGGAAAAAGGAAGAAGCTGATGTAATAAAATTCAGAATCTGGTCTAAACTTTAATGAATCTGGAGATTGCTGAAAATGAAGATGAATTTAAGATGTGATTTTGATTTCAGTTTCATATTTTGCGAGGGAATCCATTCTGTAGTAACAAGCAGTAATAGAAACATTGGCTACCAGAAAAAAAATATACAGAAAAGAAAATCTCAGATAGTTAGACCCACAGTTAGTGGGAGTTATCCTTCTATGAAAGCATATCATTAACTTCTTTGGTCAAAGACCATTAACCATGTTGAATTATTTTTCGAAAACCTTGCTGTCTGCTTACCTGTAATCCTCAAGCTGGTCTTTAAGAACAGTCATTTATTCAAGAGGCAACACAACATAATGTAAATATTTGGCTTCCATGTTGCTTTTACGTTCAAGTGTTATCATTAAATACCAAACTGCTATCGTTTGAGAGGATACTTTAACAACAGTGTTACTCATCTYGCATAGAGCAACTATTTTCCCACTTATATAATTTACTAAGGAAATAAAATAGAAGTCATGCTATATTTTTGTACTGAAATAATAATAATAATCTATTAGGTTTTCAGAAAAGAAAGGATTTGTTTTCTGGTAGCATTCATTAATGCTGCATTTCCAGGGTCTTGAGAACCAAAGGTTGTCATTCAAGGAAGTGGAAACCACAGCACCTGTTTTGTGTAACTAGATTCCTACCCAACTGGATCGGCCATTCAAAGAGCTCCATAATTTGACCATTTATTGGTATTGTTGCTCATGCAACTGTGCCATTACAATTTCATTTAAAATACCACCACAGACCTCTGAGTTTTCTTATGAAAAACTCTACAAATGCAGGAAGATATAAAGAATTTGTTATCTTTAGGATAACCAAACTCTTATTTGAAATTTCAACACTGAATATTAATCTTGATAATGTAGAAAAGCAAGGAAACGTTGCTGTATGTGCCCAAGAATGCTTTGTTTTTATCCCAAATTCAGGGACAACATCCATGAATAATATAATATTTGGTTTAATTCTCTTCTATTGTGTCTTTGTGTATGTTTTACAGACGTATTTAGCACTTCCTTTAATTGGAAGAAACAAAACCAAACAAGGTTGTTTACCTCCTGTACTCTCAAGACTGTTTAGTGCAATATCAACCAAATATATACAAATTTCATCACAGTTTTTTTTTTCTCCAATAATGTTACTATATATAACATTCAGAGGACTTTTAGTCCTTGGAAATAGCATTAGGACTAAGAACAGTCTCGACCAAGAATACCATCCTCAGAATCTGCACCACCACAATGCTTATTTGGAAGCCTTATGTGCTTCTGCTTGCAAACCCTGCACTTAGGATATGTGTTCAAATAAGAAGGGAAGAATAAGCGGTACAATGATTTTTCCTATTAGGTATATTTTAGGGTTCGTGTTTAGGTTTGTTTAATAATTTTAAAATGAATCTGAAGAACAGAGAAGTAGCCCTTGTAAAACCTCTCCATGTGGAAATAATTTAGCAGGATTTAAACTTTCAGGTGTATTGTTGTTTCTGATATTATTATATCTGCATAGTACTACACACTTGTGTATAGGTCTGGATTTTAAGAGTTAGCAAAATGTGGAAAAGTCTGTTTCCCATGCCATGCTTCTCCTTTAATTAATACAGTGTTTGACTAATGTCTTCTGAGCACTTAAGTTTATAATAATGCCAAAATAGAATTATTCTTTGTTATGAACTCCCTGACATGCTCTCCAGTGTCTACTCAAACTACAGATCTAGAGGGAAAAGGAGAGTCATTGAGTCCTCCACATTCCCAGGTGAGATCCCCTATATGCCAACAACTGAATGTTGAATTAGGGGGCTCTGTGAAGGCCAACTTCACCTTTGTTACCTCTGAGGAGTTAGGTTTTCAAATACTTATCTACATTCACTGATAACTAGCAGGAGATAATAAATYTACTTAATTCTCTGCACGTAGGTCATTAAATAGTGAGTGAAGATGAATAACTTTACTCATGAATCCTACTATTCATGAACAGAGCTGGGGTTCTCTGGCACAGCCTTCAAACCTACAATATGTGCCCAAGAAAGGCATTGCTTTTCCATTACCAAGTTCCTTCAGCAACTGACATTTAGTGAGTACTTTGATATATTCCCTCAAAGGAATTACTAGAATCCAAAGTACAGAAGGATAAAATGCCTTGACATGTATCTATTTCTATGAGGTTTTTAGACTCAGGTCCCCAGAGAAGCAAAGGGAACATGTTCTCCTTTCTAACACTGTCAACCTTCACTATCACAAGCACCCAAAATTAATAATTATTTAGCTACTGAACAATTATGACAGATGATTAATTGATCACAAGGAGATAGTTCTCATGGTGCTATTAATCAGTATGTCATCAAGCAGAAAGGGAAGGTAAGCAATCTGTATCTGTTACGAATCATGTAAGGGACACATTATTCAGTCAGCATGAAAAGGTCATTGTGGAGCAGAAAGCAGGATGAGGAGACTTAGCCAGATTGATGAGGCAGTGTTATTTTGTGTATTTATTATCATGGAAAAGAAAAAAAACAAAACAACTAATCTGTCTGTACAAATACTGTAAATAACTGATTTACTGAAACAAAATGCTAAGAAAAGAGCAGATTGCTGAGCTGTCAACAATATTTTAGTCCTCTATTGCTCAAAGATTACCAAACGTGTTATGGGTAAAGGAAGACACTTTCCCCTCCCACATCTCTGTGTTCTCTTGATAGAAAAATATTTTACAGCTGTGGCCTCTGGACATGGCAAGCCTCTATCACCTCCTCTCCTGATGATTAACATGCAACTCATTAAACACTACTCATTACCAACTGCTGCAGGGCGAAGTCTGTTTGGTAAAGGAGTACAGGATGAAGTGTAGGCTGAGAAGGAAGGAGTAAAAGACGGCTTGTAACAAAAAGGGAGAGTGACTTTTTTCGAAGGTGAATAATGAAAGGCACAGGGGAATGATTTTAAACTGAAATAGGGTAGGTTTTGGTTGGATGCAAGAAATTCTTCACTGTGAGGGTGGTGGGGCTCTGGAACAGGTTGCCCAAAGAAGCTGTGAAAGTCCCATTGCTGAAAGTGTTCAAGGCCAGGTTGGATGGGACTTTGAGCAACCTGATCTACTGGGTGACATCCCTGCCCATAGAGGGTAGGTTGGAATGAGATGATCTTTAATGTTCCTTCCAGGCCAAACCGCTGTAGGATTCAATACTTTAGTGGAAAGCAGTTGTGTATGCTCCATGGTGTGCTGGWGTTGTATGCCAATGGGAGAAAACATGAATGTCATTGACTGTAGGACAGCTCCCCTTCCTCACTCTTTCAATCTTCCTAGGTGTGACTGTGTGTAGAAGCTTCGAGGTTTGCCTGCAGAGCTACCAGCAGGCAGATGTGATCTTTTCCTGCCTGCATTTCAAGATAACCAGAAGCTATTGTGCTAATTGCATAGCAGTTAACAATAACCTTGAACCAGGAGGTAATACAGAATCCTCAAGAAACGCTAGTGCAAGGGCAAAGAAGGCTTTGTGTATCTGCCAGGTACTTACAGCTGTGATATTTTTTACCTGGTGGGATCTCCAAGGATAGGCACAGCATATATCATGCTCTTGTGTGTGCTTCCTAGTCCAGTGTGCTGGGTAGCCAGGCTTGGTGGTCATATGGTGTGCTGGTTTGACTGTAAACCAGCAGGGGAAATTAACCCCACACAAATACCTCCAGAGAGATTTTAGGTCAAAATCACAATTTTTAATAGAAAGGTTAAAATAAATGCAGTAATACAGAAACACTGGCTTAAACCGACAGAGTCACAGTGCAACCCGGCAGTGATTGCAGTCCTGTTGAAGGTCTGGAACTGTGGGAAGTTCTCCTCCTCTGCTGGGTACCCCATAGTTCTCTGAGCGTCCAGTGGTCTGGGTGTCCAGTGGTGGTCTCTCTCAATCCTCTAGCCTGTTTCTAGGGGTGTTTCTATGTGGCGTTTCTCAGCTGGTACCTACCCCAGGGGCGGGGATTTCCACAATGGAAGGGGATGTTTCTGAAGTTCCATCCATCGGTGCTTACCCGGTTCGGTAATGGGCCGAACATTATCCCGGTAATTAGCAGAGATAATCCACTCAGGATGGGTGGTGCTTGCTGCTGCCCRGGTAAATTATCACAGTTGAGATAAGACACACTACCCACTTCACACGATCTGCCTCTCCTCAGTCATAGCCTCAGGGACCAGGTGTATAACCAGCTACTGTGAACGACCCAGCTTATCAAGGAATTACGTGGATCATGACAGAATACACACTTTTGGTTAACCTAGGATATATGGCCACTGTTGATGCATTTTGCTGGACTGAAATAAGAGTTGGAAAGGTTACCCCAGGGGTCTACGTGTAAAATTTTTGGTAGGTATGGATACCATTGTGTCCATGGCAAAACCTCTTTGTTTTCAGGCTTCTCTCACCAGGGATTAGTGGTTTAAGACAGAGGAATCCATAGTTGTTTAAGTTTTAACCAATGCTTATGCAACAGCCAGTTTTCCCCTGCAGCTGAATTGAGTTCAGCCATGTAAATATACTGCAGATGTCCTAGTGAAAAACCGTGTTTGGAGTAACTTATCTTGCAAAGAAAGTTAATTAGCTCAAGCATTGCATTGTTGCAGGTGTTGTTTCTAGACGTGGCTGGCACCCAGCTGACCTGGGACAATGTCAGAAAGAGCCTCAGTCTGTCCACAATGGATTTGCAAGGCTCCTTTAATTATCCTATAAAGTAATAAAGTATTTTCCACTATGTTTTATGCGTCAAAGTGACATTGTGAGAAAGTATGTACAATACAGGATAGTTATAGCAGTGGAAAAGCCTAGGTAGAGGTTTGCAGGTGTGGTGTTCTCTACAGGTTACAAGGCTTTTTTCTGGATTTCTGGAGCTAGTGTATAAAGAGGAAAAAGAAACAGCAGTACAGAACTAGTTGTTGTGCCTTGTTCAGACAGTTCAGCCCAGAAATTCATTCAAAGATATGACATTCTTCTCTCTCCATTCTTCACCTATTTTAAGCATTAATAAATCAAAACATTATTTTACTCTACTGATTACCTCATCTTGAGCTTCAGATCAGTAGACCATGCTAGTGGTAGGTATCAATTCATTTATTTACCAATTCAAAAATATTGCAGTTGGCTTAACAAACAGAAATTTAGATTTCTTCCCTCACGGAAAAAGACAGTTTCACAGGCATTTTTTTAATAGAAAATTGTGGGTGTACAGAAGTTGCATTTTTCATTGATGGAATATTTCCAAGCAGCTCTTTTTTGCTTATTCATTTCTATCAGACAATTTGTTTACTGAGCATTTTACAAATATTTAGCTAGAGATCTACAAATATGATACTATGACAATTTTAATCATCCTTTCACTATGAAAAGCTTTTACTTATCTGCCAGCCTCCAGTCAAATAACCTCAAAGAGTTCTACTCTCGTTCTTAGCCATGGCTGTTTATCTGGACCTTCTCTTGTGCCTCTAGTCACAGAGGAGGTGTCATACAGCTTGAAGAGATTTCAAGTAAAGAAAATGCAGGCACTTGCCTCATGGAGCTCATACATCTTCCTCTGGACAGGAATATTTAGAAAATAAATTAGCAAGACCTTGGCATAAAAATACTAATGAGAATTGTGAAAATACAAAATGTGATCAAATTTTCAAAATATGGTAGATGATAGGAGGAAACAGCCCTTGAACTCTAAAAGAGGTGCTAGTGATTAAGAATGTAAAGTCAGGAGATGAAGCTTGTAAGCTTCTGGCATGGCGGCAGAATGATAGGAAAGGCATTGATATCCACAGGACCAAAAAAGCAGCCAGCAGAAAGGAGGGATGGGTGTGCACTGAGGACGTGGCCTGAGATTTGACAAGCAGAAGTTAACCAGTTTCTGTCCTACTTTAGTTTAGATGTGATTCTTGACAAAGCAGGAGAAGAATTCATTTGCACATRTGGACAAATTTGAAAGGGCAAGTGAGTTTTCACATAAACACTTGTCCAACACTGAGCTGACCTGAGAGCTGAGCAAATTATTCCAATAGAAGCATGTTTTCCTGGTGTGTCCTAACCTAATGCAGGGCAGTGTCATCTGAAAATACCATGATATGTGTCACAGTGAGCTGTGATGGCAAACTTTATTTTTTATTTCTCAAATATCAAGTGTCTATAGATTTCACCAGTGGGAAATAAATACAGCACTGCTTTCTCCAGTTAGACATTTTTAAACCACTAGGCTGAATAAATTTTTTCTTTCAGTGATCATGTAATCACGTTATCATGTACATACACTGCATCTGCTTTATGCTGCTGTAATGAAAAGAACAGGACCTAATTCACCACTTGGTTACTCCAATCTAATACCACTGTAACTTCTCTGATATCTCTGTAATGAAATCAGAAGAGCAGAGGATAACAGACTTGTTAGATTTGCTTAGGAAGCAAAAAATTCGTATAGCTTGGAGCTCTTTCACTCAAACTTCTGTAAGTTTTCCCAATCCTTTAAATTTCAAAGGCACAAACTCTCCAGGTAAATAAAATGGATCCAGAGTGAAACATGGTAACCACATATTTAGTTGTTTATAATAAATATAAAATGCCTTGAAGATACTGTAGTAATAAATGATACCATGTTAGGAACAGGTAAAGGAACTGAGATATTTCTGGTAAGCGTGCTGCTATGACTTGGGACTTAAGCTATGCCTTCCAAATCCGTATGCTTTGAGGAATGGGTGTAGGGAAAAGCCATTCAGGATAACATTAAACTTGTATGTTAGTGAATAATGTGCATTTTTTTTTGGTGCTATTGTAGTTCACAATTTGTAATAAAACAGTGTCTACAGAGATAAAATCTGAATTTGATTCTTTTCAAAATAAACCTTTAATAGGAAAACAACTTGATAGCTATGTAAATGTTTGGAAAACAGTATCCTATTTGCTGCTCATTTTCTAAAGGGCAATAGGGCTTGTGTTCCTCCTTTCTTGCTAGGTGCAAACTTATATGAAAGCACAAAAATTGCAGTTTATAATCCATCCAATATCATAGTCTTTTAAAACATCACGAGCTGAGATATCAGAAGCCCAGGGTGATGTGGCTTCAGGTAGGGTTTACACAGCAGGAACAAATGAACTTTTAAAAGGTCGAGATGCTGTTTTCCTACACCTCAATTTGCTCCGTTCTGAGCCAGAGTATTACTYCTCCAAAATTGTGTTGTTTTTCCCTTTTTCTTTTTTTTTTTCCCTCAGCACCTGAGGGAGGCATTTAAATGTAATCACATTCAGGTTCAGCACTCATGATGGCGATACTAAAACAGGTGTGGATTGGTAGGAAGGCAGAATTTCTGATTTGTGTGATCCTATCAGTCAGCATCTGCTAGACAAATTGCCAGCTAATCATCTGTGAAAAAAAGAAGTCTTGTTTTGACAAGGAGAGCATTTTATCACCTGTGGAAATTGCCTTCTCAAATCCGTAGCCTGGAGCCCAAATCTCTGCAGGCACAGAAAAGACAAAATCCTCATCTGTATTTCCAGGCTCTTCTGTTCAAAATTCAGATGATCAAGTGGATACCCTCGTTGAAAAATTCCCTGTGTTTTATTAGCTAGCCTTGCTTTCTGCCCTGAAGGTRGATTTTCTCAGCACCCATGAAAGAAAATATCTGCTCTGTAGGGGAAAAGTATAGGGAATTTTATCTGTTGTTTTGGACAAATTGAGGCACTGTGCTCGTCCATCATCCAGACTGGCCAGGCACAAGGCCATTCTGGCCCAGCAGCCAGGCTGTACCAATGCTAATGAGTTCTGCTGAGACAGCAAGGTCATTATGCATGTTTGAAAGGTCTCTGGCTTGGATCTGGCTCGTGCATCTCTGGCAAGGAGTATGGGTGAACTCGGGAAGCAGCTGCCTGTACCCAGCTGTGGATAAATGTCCAGAGACCTGAAGAGTTTAACAGGTCGCTTTAAAGATTTGGACATTTTTTACAGGAAAGTAACACAAGAACTTTAAAACAAGTAAAACAACAACAGCAACAAACCCACAAACAAACAAACAAAACAAAGATGTCTGAAACATAACACAGGCACTTCCTAAGGGGAAAGTTTCCCTAATTTCATACCACACCAGCATCTTCCTCGACAACACCCCTTGTTATCCACTACCAAAGAGAAAATACTTCACTAGATGGTGTAGAAATTGCTGTCCCCCCTTCTCTGTTGGTTGCAAACTCTTTCATCTTCACAGGTCCCAGTGTGTGTGAAGAGCAAGATAAATAAGAAAGGGAAATTCACATCTTCTTAGGAGAGAGCAGTAACAAGTCCTTCCTTAGCAGTTTGCTGTGTTGTGTGCTTTTCTCCCTCCCTGCCTCTGTGTTGGCTCTGAGCAAGTGGTCGAGGTCACTTGGTCACCATAGTGCTTACGCTGAATGAGATGTACGAGAAACCTCACAGATCCTCAGAACCATAAAGAAGTGCAAGAGTAGATTCAAGAGTTTTTGTGATGAAGTGCACTATCTCTGCACTTCAGGCAAGTAGAAGACTGAAAACACAAAACACAGGGAAAAGGGACTATCTGTGAAAAGGGTTCTGCCCCCAAAGTTGGGTTGATAACAATCAAACTGCCTATGTGAATAAGGGCAATATGCAAAATTCCTTAGCTAGTCTTCCACAAACCATCTGCTCCAGTCTCGCTTTGGTAGACTGCTACAGAAATCAGCTCAGTATGAACATGTTTCTTCTTAAAATAAATATTTCTTTCAAGAATTAGGGTCAGACAAGGTAGTATTGCATATTTTGGGGCATGTCCTCACTGATCTGACAAATAAAATCTTGTCTATTTTTGAAAACATGAATAGTATGACCAGATAAAGAAGCCCTTGCTCAAAATAACAACTCTCTGCAGCTTTCTGAGAGTGATTTGCAACCAGGGATCACTATGTGGAACCCTGCACTGTCCAGCTCAGTAGGTTACTTAGGACAAACAAGCTTCTCTTACATCTCATACGTCCAACCCTTACCTGCAATGGGTGGCGCTGCAGAAAACAGTAGTGTGGAACATGCACATTCACGGATTTCCAGACAATCTCTCATGACTTCAAACAGTCACAGGTGGGAATCACATATGGAGATCTCTACTCAGAGCAAGTCACTTGAGCTTCTTTTCATGTTGTACATGCTAGATGAGCTTTCGAAGGTTTGCTCACTTGTTCAAGATGCACTCAAAGTAAGCCAAGCTTGCTTAAATACCATTTTTATGTTCCTGTTTAGAAAGAAAAATATTTGAAAATGCTAAAGAAAGAAAATGGGCCTAATTCATTAATGTAGAGGAGTTTTGCAGCTGAAGGTGATGTAAATGATGAGACTGACCTTATTTACTGGCCATGAGGAGCAGATTACTATGTGTTTAGCAAAGAATATTTCTGACAAGCACGAATGCAGTGTCTGCAAATATATTTGTTTGATTGTTTCAAATATTTATCATTTTCAGGTTAATTATTTAATTTACATTGTAAGCAGTCTTCCCCATGAAAGCCTGTAATGGGAAAAAATTAAACTCATTTACTTCCTTGGTAAAATTTCAACAAGGAAAGGTTAGCATTGAAAAAACAGTGTTGTCTGTAATTAATCTGGGTTTGTTTCTCATTCTCCACTTCTCCCTTAAACAAGTACAGGATTAAAAAAGGTCAGATGTTATATTTTTTATTTATAGTTATTATTATTTCTTTTTAGAAATAGATCTAATTATTATTCACAAAATACTTATAAATTGGTTAATATATATTTCAGATGCCTAGACTGTTATAGCATGCAATCAATTTAATCCACGAATTTCCATTTTACTCAGATGTAAATGTCTGTTTAGCATGGTTCATGGTTAAACTGATGCATTTTGTGCCAGAAGCATCTGTGTTTCAGTGGTGGGCAAATTCCATAAAGGACAGATAGTCCTGTGGCTAACATACTCATCTGTGACTCAAGAAATCTTTTGATTGATAATAGTCCCTTTATTTCTCTATCTCAAATATCTCATTTTTAGTGTAAAAATAAAAATGTTTTCCAGACTAACCAGGAGTTTTTTCAGGAAGTTGAGGGAGGAAAGCGTACATAAATATCGCAGCTATAGGCAATCATAGAGATAAAACACTGCATTTCAAAACATGTAACCAGCAGTAAAACTGTATTGCAACAAGTATGTTTTAGCACCATCTAGCTATCCTGTCAGGTAAAATCATAGTTTTGTAACACACATGAAATCTAATCCTGTCCTAGGAAAAAAACACCACAGAATTCTGTATATTTTTTTCCCCAAATTGGTTGCTATTGATAGCAGAAGTTGATATTGAAACACCTGTAAATAGTCATGCATTTACAAATGACCAATGTKAAACTGTGTTAATCCTCAAATTGATGTCTGTGTCTTGTCTTAGGATGAAGGATGCTGGAATGTTAACAGCTTGCCTCACAGTTGTAAGAATTTAGCAGATATGAGTGAAATACAATAATTTTCACCATAAAGCACTGCTGCAGCTCAAATCATGACATTGTTTCAGCAAGCAAAATCAGAGTGTGTGCACAAGCTCTTTGAATTTGCTCACTACTGCCCTTTACTCTGACTTTACTCTGATTGAACTCCTATGAGAGGTACCGTGGGGAGGAAGGGGGTGAGTGGGGACTGGTATTCCTACTAAGTGTAACCTCTATAAATCAAGGAATTTGAATAAAATTGTTAATAAGCAGATGCAGCATCTAAGATCAGTGCTTGTGAGTTTCACCTCTCTGTCAAGATGGAAGCGCACTGTTAGAAAAATCATCAGATGAACAGCAATTATCCACACGGAAAACAGTAGTAACAGGAACCTGAATCAGAGATGTGCCCTGGTCAGGAGCATGAAAAGTCATCCATCTCTCCTTACTGCTGACGCTGAGATGGCTGGTAGGCCATCTACAGTGTCTTTTGTGTGCAGTGCAGGGTTTTTGAAGAAAGAGGTAATTTAAGGTGAAAATATACCAAGTTGATTAGTTCCCAGTTATGTGACTTAAGGAAGATTATATGTAAAAAATAGTAAGAGCGAAGAAGAGTCAGCAGGTGAATAAAGATGCTGACACAAATATTGCCTCCTGTAGATCTCCTTCTGAGAAGTTTCTGTGCTGATTTGGGAGTTGTGATATTAATTGTTCTGGGGCCTGATCAAACACTTGTTAAGTGCATCAAGAATTTCCAGAGACTTAAATGGTCTGAGCCTTCTGCTGTAATTCATTCATTTGTATCCTAAGCATTTCTTCTGATTTAATAATTGAAATTGCATGGTTAGTGTTGGGACCTGGCTATAAAGCAGCTTTGAGGAATGTCTTCAGGCATTGTAAATACAACTGATTTTGTGAACAGTTGAAAAATAGGTCACTTAGTTCAAACACTTTTGAACACAAATTTGAAACTTGTTAACACTGGTTAAATATCTGATTTTTTTAAAAATGATTTTTTTTCAAATAATTATGCTATCTAAGAATCAAGGAATGGTTTGGATTGGAAGATTGTTTCGTTCCAATCAACCTGCCATTGGCAGGGACATTTCTTCCTTATGTCTAATCAAAAAGTGCTGTCTAAGATTACAGCCATTCTCCCTTGTCCTATCACTACATGCCCTTGTCAAAAGTCCCTCTCCAGCTCCCTTGTACCTCATAGGTACTGGAAGGTGCTCTAAGGTTTACCCAAAGCTTTCTCTTTTCCAGGCTTAACAACCCCAACTCTCTTACTTTGTCTTCACAGCAGAAGTGCCCCAGCCCTCCGATCTTCTTCATGCCCTGCTCTGAACTTGCTCCAACAGATCCATGTACTTCTTATGTTGGGGCCTCAGAACTTGACACAGCCCTCCAGGTGGGGTCTCACAAGAGTGGAGTAGAGAAGGAGAATCACCTTCATTGAGTTGATTCATAATGGTTCTATGAAATAGCAGTTATGAACCAGTCCTTATTTATTACACTGTTAGCAGTATGTGGGGGCAAAGCAACTATTGATGAGATACAATGGAGGCTTTCAGTATTGAAAGAAGACTTTTGGCAAAACTGGTGTATTGCTCAGCACAGAAGCAGTTTATACAATTCTGAGATCCATCTGTGCACGTAAATCATCAGGCAAAACCTGTCGCTGGCCGCTGGCCACCCGGAGGCCAAGCAGGCGACTTGCAGGGAGTGCCCTGTTCGGAAGGACTTTCAGCTGCTTTGTAGCCAGGTGGAAGCTCTCACATTAGAGAGCTGTCTGCTCTGTGACTGCTGCGAGGAGCTGGCAGCAGCCGATAACAAGGAGAGAGAGGGACTCAATGTAGCAACAGTCCAGGCTTTATTCCCCGACCCAGGGCCAGAAGAACAAGCGGTCTGAAGAGGGTGCTACAAAGAGCGTCGGGCAAGGGCTTACAACAACTCTTATACTGGGGGCGGAGAAGGGAGGTACAAGGAAAACACCCAATAGGGAGATGACGTAGGGTGACAGGTGTCCAATTAGGTACCCGGTAAGGAGGGACAAACGTGAACAAACCGATGGGGAACACAGTAGAACCGAACTTTCCAGAACTTAATCACACAAGCAATTGGGGTAATACATAGGCATAAAGGGGAAAACCAATCAACAACTGAGTAACATACAATTTCCTAGAACAGGGGAGGGGCTCATTATCCCAGGAGACACCCAGGGGGCTGTGGTCTAGGCTGCAGTGCCACCCATGGCACCGCCCTCCGATCCGCCCTCGGACCCACTGTCCTGGGCGGGGAAATCCACCCACTGGATGCCTTCATTTATTTTCATTCTAAAGGTAGCCTGGGCCACCGCCACAAAACCCACCAAGAATATATAAGTGAAAGAGTACCCATCACTTTTCTTAATGAATAAAAACAGGAGGCTCAGCCATAACAGTAAAATGACCTTGGATCAGAGACCAGTGGTCTTACTTTCTACTGGTGTTTCTCTGTGTACATTCTTTCAAGATAAATGTTTCTGTTCCTATGTCTTTGGTAGGATTTATTTATTTACTTATTTATTTGGATGATGTTTAAGTAGCCTTTTCTTCTCATTTCTCATGTAATCCATCCAGTATCAGTTGCTAGGCTGACTTCCCATTCTCAGATCAGGTGAGAGGGGACAATTATTATGTCACTGTTCCTTTTTACCTAGAGCTGCTAGATATTTTTTTTATTAGTTCTGGTATTTTACCCTGTGTGGAAATGATACTGGAATTCTTGTCTTGTGCATTACTTGCACTGTCCCTGATATTTTCACAGTTTTTTACATATGTGATGTCTTCCAACAATCAGTGATGAAGCACAATGAAACAGGAAGCAAATACCTATTACACCATCAGGGACATCCCTGAGTGCAGAGTTCCCTCATTTGCAGTGTTGGCACAGTCCACTCAGCCCAGCTCTGTTTAGGAAAAACCAAAATACAGAGGGTTAATTTTACTTGGGGAAATAAATAATTGCATTGTGGTCTCCCTATTAAAATACTGTTAGACAAAGTAGAAGTGTTTTTAGCATATTGCTGAGAACTAAAATAAATCTAAATGGACTTACGCTTGCCATATGCTTTTCTTGAGCTCTTTCAAACCCGGGTGATAAAGAATACTTTTGTTGAGAATGCAAAAGACAGATTATGCAGCTTGAAGGGCAGTTGCTCTTTCTTCGCTCTTACTTGTTGACCTAAATGTAACCTAAGGGAAACTTCTCACCAGTTCTCGATGTTGCCATTGTTAGATAACCTCAGTTTTGGGCCTTTGAAGCCCACATCTGCCCAACATCAATACTAAGAGCCAAGAGCTTTTTCTGAAAATGAAAACACCAGTAGCTGCAAACACTGAGATATCTCCTATGGCACGCAGTCACTCTAGACTCCCTGTATAATCAACAGAAAGAATGGATGGACTGAATCCTCCTTTAAATGTGAGATTTTCTACTCTGACTGTAGCTACAGGGTTGCCTTAGATACTTCAGACGCTTCCTTGAATTTAGCTGGGATTTGGGTATTACACTTCAAATCCAAACACCACCTATGTGTATAAATTTGTTTCTGTTCCTCTACACTTGTTCTGAAGGCAAAAATGTTAATAATTTTAACTGTGCTTTGGGCATCTTTTAAGGTAGTACAATTGTATTTCGTCTTTAAAAACAAGCTTCCCATCAATGCAATGGTATTGCCTAGAGAAACTGTGGGCTAAATTAATTTCATGAGAGAACAAACAAGAACTGAGCTTTGTATAGGTTACAGAATTGATGGAAATAACCCAGTTGTTCTTTAGACAAAATAATTTCTGTTATTTGTTGAATTTATTTGCCTTTTGGTGCTTTCATTTATGCCAGTTCCAACTCCAGAGTCTTCAGTGTACCTGTTCCTCTTGGGAATTAGCATGCCTGAAAGAAAACCCAATCTCATGAACTCCTTCTCTTTTCTCCAAGGACAGAAATATTTAAATATGAAAGCTGTTGAGGATCTTAGCAGGAAAATATGGATAAATGGGTCACATAAAAGCTGATTCCAAGTTACAGGTATGAAATGCAGAGCCCCAGCTGTGTAGCTGACTTTCGTTTCTGTATATGTGCAGCGTATTTTAATAATTTCCTCTGTGTAGTTACTGTTATTGAGCAGAGATTTGCTGCTGTCAGGATAACTATAGGATTATAGAAACTCAAAATGCATGTAGTGTCAAATTCTTCAGCCACTAAAATGTTATGCCTGAGGCATTACAAGGCTCATTCATTGCAAATTTGGTGATTCACATTGTTGCACTGCAGTTAACCGAATTTTGCCCCATCACATTGGAACTTTCTTTTACAGCAGCAGGTTTCTGAGAGCAGAACTTGCCTTGTAAATGATTGTGATTTATCGAAGGTTAGTGCATGATGAAAGAGGGCAGTGTGCTTAAAAAAGCACCTGTTAAGCACATCAGAGAGCTACAGAAGATGTCTTCTCTGGGCAATGAACCAAGGGATGACCACTATTTGTATAGAAAATGCTATTTATATAATGGAAATATTCTCTCAACACTTTAAGAAAGCCAGATAAATCCCGTATCTTAACATGAGACTGCTCTTCCTCTGCGAATGGGGAAAGCGCAAGCTCGTACATGACAGATTAACAAGCTTGTATTAACTCTGAAGTTTGTGGCTCTTATATGTTGAAGAGATAAATCTTTTTAAATAACATTAATATTTATGATTCTCATGTCATTAATCTGGTCCAYGTAAAAGCACTAAAGTAAATACTGGTTAACAGCAGGAAAAATATTCATATGAGAGATCTCAAATGACCCAAACAGCACTATTTGAGCTTGTGTGTCTGACTGTGTTCATTCATGCCGCAACAATACATTTTTTCAGTATTATGTATTTTATTAGATTTCATTTGTTCTGCATTCTGATCATTTATAAAGGCCCTGGCTGTATATGAGGAGCTGTGGGCCTTTTACATTGCTCAGGAATGCTCCTTGACAAGACAGCACCTTAGCAAAATTGATGCTTTGCAGGTCAACTTTTTGGTGAAGACCAAAGAAAGTGTCAATCCACTCACCTCCAGTTTTGGGGTGATTTTTCCTTCTTAATGAGAACATACAAATCCCTACACAGTCATGCACTAAAATGATCAAAAGTCTATCTCATCCCCATACTGTAGCTTTGCCAGTGAACTACAGGACTTTTTAGAAACTGACACTAGACCATCATGTTTAACAGTTGCTGCTGGATCTTTCTGCCACTAAAGCATTTAATGACTTTCTGAACTTAAAAAAAGTTGAAAACTGCCCATTCACGGGAATCACATCATGCTTCCCAGTGATACTCCCAGAGGTTGTCTCAGACAATKGTTCCTTCTCAGCACCTGCCTTTTATGCTTTTATCTTCCCTTATGTCAAATTTTCTCATCTCATAAACTCACATTTCCATTTTGCCTTGTAAATTATGTACTGAGTGTGCATGGCCAAGCTTTGGTAGTGGGGGACTACAGGGATGGCTTGTGTGAGAAGCTGCCAAAAGCTTCCACCATGTCCAGCAGAGCCAATCCCTGGCAGCTCCGAAGATGGACGTGTTGCTGGCCAAGGCTGGGCCAATTAGAGATGATGGTAATGCCTCTGTGATAACAGATTCAAGAAGAGAGGAAAAAAACTTATTGTGAGGTTGTAATTGTGGCCAGAGAAGAGCGAGGTGAGAATATGTGAGAGGAGCAACTCTGCAGACACCAAGGTCAGTGGAGAAGGAGGGAGAGGAGGTGCTTCAGGTGCCAGAGCCGAGATGTCGCTGCAGCCCGTGGTGAGGGCCATGGTGAAGCAGCTGTTCCCCAGCAGCCCATGAAGATCCATGCGGATGCAGAGATTCACCCACAGCCCGTGGAGGAGAGCCACGCCAGAGCAGGTGGATGCCTGAGAAGAGGTTGTGACCCTGTGGAAGGTCCATGGTGAGAGGAGCCCATGCTGGAGAAGCCCGTCCTGGACGGACTGGACCCCGTGGAAGAGTGACCCATGCTGCCGCAGTTTCCGGGGGACCGTTTTCCATGGGATGGACTCACATTGCAGCAGTTTGCAGGGAGCTGTTGCTCATGAGATGGGCTCACATTGGAGAATTTTGTAGAGAACTGTCTCCTGTGGGAGAGATCCCACATTGGAGCTCCTTTTCCTGAGCAATGGGAGAAGCCATGGGTGATGACCAGACCATAACCATCATTACCCGCATGCCCTGTCTCCCTGCACTGCTGGTGGAGGATGAGGTAAAGCTGGGAAGGAGGGAGGAGGGGGAGGAAGGTGTGTTTGAGATTCATTTTACTTCTCATTATCCTGTTCTGATTTTGATTAGTAATATATTCAATTAATATCCCAAATTCAAGTCTGTTTTGCCCATTATAGCCTTTGATGAGTGATCTCTCTCCTGGTTCTTATCTCAACCCACAAACACTTCATTATATTTTCTCTCCGCAGCCCAGCTGCAGAGGGGAGTGAGAAAGAGGCTTTGGTGGGTATCTGGCAGCCAGCATCCATGCACTGCAGGCGAGTGTCTAATGGGTGCAAATAATGTATCAAGGGAGAGCTGTTGTGCTGCGGTGATCCAACTTTAGTTTAGTTTGCCWCAGAGCAATATTTCTTAGATGCTGTCACTTTAGGTTTCTCCTCCTCACAGAGTCTTAAGCTTTGTAACAGGTCAGCTTGGTTTGAAATTCTCTCTAACTGTATTGTCATTAGTCAGTTTGAATTTGTTCTTCCTCTGAAGATGTATCATTGGTTTTCTCTCTTGTATCTCTAAGCTCATTGGTTGCACACTGTTATYCCTACCCCTTAAAGCAGCAGAGACAGAGCGGGAAACGGTCTCTGTGCTAACCTCCCTTTCAAGATATGCACCCTGTCCTCCTGGACAGAGAAGAAATAAACTCAGAATATGGTTACAGAGAGTCCTCTCTCTCATTCCTTTTACCTTTGCTGCTGCCTCTGTGAAACTGCCTGTGGTAAAAAGCTGTCAGCTTTTGTGGACTGCGAGAAACCCTGCAGATCACTCCGGCCCCAGCTGAATACAGCAAAAGGGGGGGCAAAGCGATACTGTTGCACGAGTGTGAGGCAAAGAAAGTTTTACCAAATTGGTGCCCTGGCTTTAGAAGTATGTTTCCTCTTTCCTGCTCACCTATACCTCTTCTTCAATGCTGCATTGCAGGAGCACAGAAGAGAGGGAAAGGTCATGGTACTGAGCTATGATTAGGTATAAGATAAAGGTTTAGTATATTTATTAAATATTTCTATTAGAACATTTATGTATTTGCATATTTAGTAAAGACATATAAGATAGAGGTTTAGTTTTGATGGGATAATCTTGCTCAAAAAAGGGTCTTCCAACTAAGACAAAGGATATAAGGGATGCATCGGTCTGCAAAAGGTATAAGGAAAAAGTCCCATGAGTATATTGAGTGATTGATTCATTTGGGGGGTTAGTTTCACTAGTTTTGTCTGCATCAAACACTGGTTCTGTGCTGTGATGGGCAAACTCTAAGAGATGTTCTAGAGTGACAAAGTCCTGAGCCTGACGGGTGAGTTCTCCAAACCAGAAAAGTAATCCTACTTGGTCCTCAAAACTGCTCAGACTAGAATCTTAAAAATCCTCATGCCATGAACTGAAGTGGAAGATTTCAGTAGCATCGAGATCATCTTTGAACATCTGAAAAGAGCTTAAATTGGGGATGGGGAGGATATTAATACACACGTTAATATGTATATTTTTACTTTTATTTGTATACTGTTTCCCAAGAAAAATAGTCTTCCAAGCAACATTTCCAAAGTATGTGTGTCTCCTACATAAAATTACTTTCAGTGCAAAGTATATTTTATGCAAATAGCATTTCAACCACTTGTGACCATTAATCAAATTGAGCTGTCAATACAAAGGAGTTGCATGGGAAGTAAATATAGGACTGTTACTCCAGCAGTTGCCAGTTGCTGATGTCTGCTGATGCACAGCACAAACTGTGTTGGCTTACAGCTATCCAGGCTTTCATGGCTTTTCACAATGACCACATGCTCAGATGTCCCTGGACACCTGCTTCCTTTCAGGGTTGTAAAGTCAGATTCACCTCCAAGCTGCTCTGCGGGTAGGAGAGGTCCTGAGTCTTTCAGGAAAAGAGCAGGGATCATCATAATGGTATTAAAGGAAACAAAAATTTCTTGCTTTGAGCAACAAATTATACCGACATTAAGCAACATTTACTGCGATGAAAGTTATCGAAGCAGCAAGGTATCAGACAAGCTGTGTACATCTGGTCTGTTCATCTGCTTCTTTGCAGAGTGCTTCATTGACAGAGACTAGCACAGTGGTTTTTGTCATATTTTTGCTAGAAGGAAAGGAGAGGGTGCTGTTTTCTCTCATATGGATCAATTTTAGCCTCTTGAAGGAAAAAACTCATGAAGTGTAAACACATCCTTGTTTTTCTGTAAGTACAGGCTAAGCGTCTTCATGTTGCAATTGCAGCAGATGTAAGTAAGGTTAGATTGAGAAAATCTAGGTACTGCAAGAATAAATCTTTAATCATTTAATAGTTGAGAGGGTGTTAGGAAGCTTCATGCTGCTAAAAAGATGCCATCTTGTAAATGAGATGTAAATTGGAGGTCCTGGCTGTTTGTGATCATTAAAGATTGTATGAAGAATAGTGGTGATTAACYCTAATGTCCTGCCAAATTCTGGTGTGAATTTTTTTTTTTTTCCCAAGTGGTGAAATTCCCCTTAGAACTGCAGTCAGAACATTCATCACCCCATGCTAATTTTTAGTAGTGTTAATTGCTAGCTTTCACTCCTTAAATCAATGCAAGCTATTGTCTATCAAGTCACACAAAAGCTTTCTTTCTACATTCAACTGGCTAAACAGGCAGTTTGATGTTTCTTTGGCTAAAGGAGTTTAATATCTTGCAGTCTTTCCAGCCAAACTGCAATGCTGGAAAACACAAATGTTCTGTAGTTTCCACCACTGGTGAAGGTAGTTGGCAAGAACTGGATTTGGACCAGGCCAGATTGAATAGTACTTGAATGAACCCATGCTTGCAGTTTGGCTGCAGAAGCAGGAATCCCTGTCTGACAGATGCTGGTGAACACCATGGCTTGGTGACATCTTGTGTGATACACAAAATGATTATGTGATTAAGCTCTAGGGAAACCTTCGGCAGTAAGAATTGACTAAAAAAATAGGAAAGGGAAATAATAATAATAAAAAAAAAAGAAAAAAACCCCATTGACATCTAGTATATTTCATAGAAGTATAAAATCTTTAAGATTGGAAAAGACCTTTAAGATCATCAAGTCCAAACATCCATGTAGCACCAACACCTGCAGTCTGATCAAGTATCAGACTGCAGAGAGCTTTTTCTATTTCATATATTAAATTAGGGAAAAAATTATTACTAGTGTAGCAATACATGACTGGCTATTTTATTTGTATTGTTTTGAAAATGAGAGAGATCTATGCATTTCCATTTTGCTTTTCATCTCTTAATTATTTCTCTTGTCCAAGACTGGTTAATGAGTCAAACTGAAATGTCATCCTGTCCTTGCCAATGTTGCTATTTCAGACAAGAGCCCGGCTGTCTCTGACTATGTCTGAATTTTCTAATATTACCTCCAGACTAATTCCAAATTCTTATAGGGGTTTGAAGATAGTCCCTTGCTTAAATGCTCATCTAAAGATCAGATATTTATGAGGTTTAAGGTTCAGATGGAAGACACCTTCAATTTAATTCAAACAATATGGAATGCAATAACTAAGGGTAGACAAAACCACATGTCCACCATGGGCTAAAGTTTTGCTGACATCCTGTAGAAAACAGGAACAAAAAGAGACAAGCATGTAACAAATGCACAAGACTCTTATGATTCATGTATTCAAGATCAGGTATGATCTTTGGCTGAGATGTCATCCAGCTTTCATTTACACAGGCTGTATATTTTAATCAAGTTTCTATACTTTCTATATTCCTTTTAGGAACATAATTGACCTGACTTTAATAATTCCAGGAAAATCCAAGACCAACGTTTTCCTTATAACCTAACCATTTTGCTGCTGGAAAATTGCGTCTTTTACCTACTGAGCCTTGTTAGAGTTTTGTCAGCAAGACTGAAATACTTGTCATCATTATCAGAGATATTTAATGCTAACACTATGAAATGCCTGATTCACTTCCTACCTTAATAAAATAAAGTCCTGAAATTTCACTTTCTAGATGTCTGTTTTCAAATTCCCAAGTCACTTTTTGTGGCTCCCGTTTTACTTCTTCATAACACTGATGTATTCATCTTCCAGAGATGATGCTGGTCCTTGATTYGGTGTTCTTGTACTGTTACTAAATTTGTTTTATAGAGGCAAAATTTCAATTCCTAAGTTTTCCATGATGATCCTCTTTTCATACGTCTAAGGACCAAACTTTTTCCCCTCATTTTGTACTGAAATTGAATATTGACGTGTTAAGTGGTGAGTCCTACAGTAATAATGTTCATAAGAGACTTTCAAACTGAAGTACCCTGCTTCTTCATCTTGCTCAGTGAAATATATGGAGACTTTCTCCTCCAACTTCCCTAGAACCATGGTTTTTTTCTTCACTGTTCAACACTGGAGTGCAGAGAAAAGTGCTGCAAGTACCAGTGAGCAACTCATGAACAGAAACTTCAGTCTCAGCACTGGAAGGGGAGACATTTGAAGCAGTAACCTTTGTAGACTTATCTAGAGAAGAGCCCAATATTAAAAAATCAGATCAAAAGGGGATCAGGTAGAAGGCAGCCACAGGTTACTCACAGTGCTGACTTCACTGTTGCAACAGAATCATTTAGTGAACAAACGTAAATTCCTAGAAAAATTATTGCTGTCCGGAGAAAAAGAAGAACTCAGATTAGAAGTGTGTATTCAAGGACTGAGTAAGATTGTCTGACATGATCAGCTCGCAAAACACTGTGTTTCTTTATTATCATGTGTGTGTCTCCATTCCATGCAGTATTCAGCAGTTCATTGTTCCACCTCTGCCAAGAGTTTGTGAACTGAAAGTTGGGCAATCAACAAGTCCTGAAGGTTTCTGTTTGGTTTCTTGTTTTGTTTTTGTTTTTTCTCTGAGCAAACTATTAACATTTTTACTTACACCAGGTCAATTTAGGATGCTTACTCGGAGAGGGAAAGGAAATGTTTATGAAGGAGCGGTAAGGTAGCCACCTTCTATGAGGGAGGGCTTCATTAACATGGAAACCTGTCATTGAAGACAAGGGTTTTGTCACCAAATGCAGTGAAAATTGTGGTTTAACCCAAGTTTATGCAGCAGACAATGGCCCCATTTTAAGCTGAAAATATTCTCATTTGATTTAATGTGTAAATGAGACTCTCCATCTCCTGATTTGCATATATGGGATCCTGAACAGGATGGGTTCATGTGCCTGACCTCTCTAGAGAAAGGGTGGGAGAGTGCAAATAAGATACAGACCTATGAGAGGAAACCTTTGTCAGGTTTTATTTTTTGTGGGTTTTTTCAGTCAGCAGCTTTAGAAATCCCTTTGTGGACACTGAAATTTTGCATGGACATCCATAAGAGCATTCAAAGAAATTTCTTACCTCATGTAATATCCATTCCTGCAAAATGAAATTTTCAGTGTATGGGCTGTTAGCTTTGACTGATAATTTAATGTCCTTCATGCTACAATTCAAGAAATGGGCCTTGAATCTCTTTGGACGGAGGACAAAAGGAAAAAGAAAAGCTGTGTCTTTTTGGCTAAGTTATTTCTGTAATGCATCATCTTTTGAATTAAATTATTAATACCCAGCTGTTCGTGTAAAGCGTTCGGAAAATGTTTGATGGTCTAGCATGACCTTGCTTATCCAGTCCAATATTTTCTCTTTGCGCACTTACACCTTTCCTTCCTCTGTCTCAGACCTGTCTTTCCCTTGCCTTTGGGGGCAGAAGTGCTGACATGAAGTGTTGCTACACCAGGTACTCAACTGAGGGGTCGATTGTGTTCATTGTTACAAAACTGGATCAAATAGAAAGTGTATTGTACTACAGTTATCTTTAGTTAGAGCAAGCAGTGTGTGCTCTGTCCCACAAGAGACAATCTAATGAAAAAAATCAAGTAATCATTATGAAACAGGTAAACAAGGCATTGCTAGAGCTGCAAAGAAAACTAGAAATTCTTAGGGATAATACGTTAGCATTAGGAAGTGGGAAAGAGGAAAATGCAAGGTATTATTTCTTCACTAATTTATCTTCAGGGGCCAATTACCTACACGGAATTTTACCTTTTTTCTACCTTTCATATAGACATAAATGTTTAAATTTTTGTCAGGAATTTAAAACTCAAGTTAAAAGCCAGAATTATGACCCAGGTACAGAGCAATCCAGATATAAAGTAAGAAAGGTCAATGTAGTGGCAATCAAAAAAGCAGTTTTGTCAATCCAGAGCCTTTTGCTGATGGGCAAATGCRCAAGTGATGAAGAGCAGATTGGGTAGAAGGTAGTAATTAGGGATTCAGAGCCTTGCTGGTGGCCATTACAAGCGGCAGTCCTCAGAGGCTGATTCTGGTCTGTCACCGGCCATTAGTGACGTAGGCCTTAAGGCAGAAACCAGTCTCAGAGAACTCATGGACATCAAACTGGGGGGAATAGTTAATACATGGGAGGGTGGGGAAAATCTTCAGAGGGATCTCGACAAGTTTCAGGAGTGGTCTGACAGAAACTGTGCAGTTTAACAAAACTGAATGTGAAGTTCTGAAACAGGGATGGAGTTAACCCCATGCAACAATACAGACCTGGGAACAACTGGTAAAAACCAGCTCCATTAAAATGTCCCGGGAATTCTGGCGGGCAACAAATTGAATGCAAGTCACATTGGGCCCTTGGTGTTGAAAGCTAATTCCACAGTGAGCTCTTTTTTCACAAAAGTATAGTTGTCTGGTTGAAGGAAATGATTATTTTACTCTGTTTGATACTTGTAAGGCTGCATCTGGAGTACTGTCCTTGGTGGGGCTTCCCAGCATAAGAGACAGATTGACAAATTGATGTGAGTCCAGTTGGCTGGAGGGCTGGCCTACATGGTGTACAAGGAGTGGCTGAGGGAACCAGGTTTGCTCAGTCTGAAAAACAAATAGTCAAGGGAAACTTTTACCCCTGTCTTCAAATACCTAGTGAAAGGTCAGAGAGAAAACACAGACTGAGGGAGACACAGCAAAAGGATAAGAAGCAATGTGCACAAATCACAGTGAGAGAAAAAGGAAGGAAGAATTGCCCACAGAGGTTGTGCATCTTCAGCTGTGGAAGTAATTCAGAAGTGAAAAGGCCCTGAGCAACTCCATCTAAAGTTGAAATTAGYTCAAGTTGGAGCAAAGGTTGGAATAATTGGCATCACCATTTCCTGCCAGCCTAAGTGAATCTCTTATTCTACCTAATTCAGATTCAGCTTGTTCATGCAGCATTGTCGAAGTAGTGAATTAAAGGCTTTCTGKTTGCTTTTGCCATCAGAATTAAATTCCTGTGTGAAAATACTGCTGTAAGCTAAGAAATAAGCCCTTATGTGTTGTCAGCAACAAAATAACCACTCCTGTCCTGACACCTTAGAAACCTTGGTATTTGTATTTGAGCAATTTAATAAGAGAAGATATAATTCTTTAATTAGGATAACCAAAGAGCAAAGCTATATGAGTGGGAAAAGTATTCTCTAAACTTCTTGTCTCTGATATTTCTTGTTTAATTCTGTTTTCTGAAAACCTCAGGAGACAGGGAAGGTTTAAATCATCAGTCTTTGGACATATATACCTACTATGAGGTAATGACAAAGATCTTGGACCAATTAATAGAATCATAGAATGGTCTGGGTTGGAAAGGACCTTAAAGATCATCTACTTCCTATCTCCCTGCCATGGGCAGGGACACTTTCCACTAGACCAGGTTGTTCAAAGTTCCATCCAGCCTAGTCTTGAACAATTCCAGGGATGAGGCAGCCACAAGTTCACAATATCTCTGGACAGCAAGTGGTTGTCAATAGCTATTGTTTTAGAATGGTCCAAAAGGAGAACAGAATCATAGGAACTATCATAATCAAATCATGCATGGACAGCAAACCGTGGAAAAGGAAGTTAAAGAGCAGCACCTAGAGAGAAAGACAGAAGGGAGACAAGAAGGAAGAACTTAATATTTGGCAAGTATAAAAGAGGAGACTGTTTAATCTAATGGGATGTTACACAAAAAATTGTTTTCATAGCTGCATGCTACAGAATTCGTCGAAAGTTTAACTGGGAAATCAATTGCAGGAGTTGTACTTTTGGTGAGGGTGGTATAACTTTATCCAGAGGGCCTGGAATGGAGGGCACAGAAATGAAATTGCTACTTTGCACAAGTTTTTTGGGTTTGCTTGTTTGTTTTTACAAAGAAAAAACCTACCTAACAACAAAATACCCCAAAAATCCAACCCCAGAAAAAACCCTAACCACCATTTTTTCCCTCCAGTAACTCAGATATGCAATTGGGCTCAGTGCATAAAACATGTCTGTATTTGTCTTCATTATGACTATGTAATGCAGCACAGATGGCTCAAAACATTTGGGGTCTGGCCTTGCCTGTGGTGATCTTTGGTAGATGTCTTCTCATGAATTTGCTAAGATCTTTTTTTTCCTAAAGTAACYCCCCATGCTGCTAGATAGAGAGGTACTGTCCTTTGATACTGGCTTAACCCTGACCAGCTCAGCCAAATGTCTGTCACCATACTGTGGTGCCTCCTGTTTCTTCCATGTGCTTGTCCCTAAATGTAAAATTGATATAGATAACAAATCCCAGCTCCTCCTGTTTACCTTCAAAGTTGTAAAGCATATATATTCTGCCTACATATCCATCACAAGCATCTCTTCATGCTTTTTTTTTTGTCTCTGCCTATTATACCAGGCTTTTCTCTTTTTTTGATGTCCTTACAAGAGAATGTCCTCAGCCCCTCTAAAGCCTATTCACTTATTAACATGGACTTCAGAAATTTATTTCCATCAGCCTATATGGATAGTTAGTCACTGGCATCTGTTAAAACCCCTACTCTTTCCTCATTCCAGTAAAAGGCCAGACCACACCGAGATTTTTCCTGAAGAGCTTTATTTCATCTATTTACATCAGAGATCTTTGAAAACTGTTACTGACTTCGTTTCCCTTCATCCCCATCAGTGGCTCAGCAACACAACAGTAGGTTTTCTCCACACCAGCTGTTTGGGGACTTACAAAAGTGGGTAAGCCAGACTGCTCACATATGTTTTGGAGTTGATTCTTTCCTATTTAACCTCCCAGCTAGAAAATTAGTAAACACAGCTTCATCCTTTAATTTGCCAAGCACTTTGCATTTTAGATCAACAATTGCAAAGTCTTTGAGGATTGTAGAATTGCTTTTTTCTTGGCATCTCTGTTACATATATGCATCTCTTTGTAGTACCTTAATTTATCAAGGTATTCTCAAAATACATATGTGTCTAAAATATTCCATGGACAAAAATACAGTTTCAGAAAAAGTGTTTTAGAAATTTTTAGCAGGTTGCATTCATATTGGACAAACATTGTGGTTCTTCCTGGGGAGTTTGGTTGCAGTTGAAAGTAAATACCTGGATTTTTACTTCAGGGACATTTTTAGAAGATACAGCTTTTAAAATTAGTTGTTAAATTGATCGTTGTTATTGATGAGTCATACTGTATTAGTGCTGTATTATTTCATTCAAGCTTCAGTGTTATTACAATTGAACTATAAGTGGATATATGACTTTATTACCTTGTCTTTGAAATTTTGTATTTTTTCTGATTTTCCAGTGTGACATTTTTAAGATCTACTCCATTACTAAAGAGAAAAAATATAATTAAAATGGTATGGCTCTTCGTTATGGTTTCCTGCACAAATCTCAAAGAATTTATCTAGCAAGGAAAAAATAATTGACTTAAAAGTAGTTAAAGGAGACCACTATTTTGCTAATTGAAACTGGTATTATTAATAACAGGGAGGAGAAAAGCCCCCTTATATTTTTTGACTATGATGTATTAATTCTCTAGTGAGTTAAATGGGTAGATATGAAATTATATTAATATTTTAGACATTAATGAAAAGCAGATATAGCTTAGATAATATGACATTGCTGATTAATCTTAAACTGGGTTGCCTATGATCTGGAAAAATGCACAAAGCATCTGATAAAGTGAATATTTTTTGGATTACATTTGTGTATTGGTAATCCTTCACTTAAGAAAAATAAACATAGCTCACTGGCTGATCTCTATCAACATGCAATGTAGCATATTTTAAGCAGTTCTTTGGTAATCAACTTTTTTAATCTCTTAGATTTCACGGAACAGCAATGTAAAACTAACAGACTGTTTAACATAGCTCACTAAGTTGCATGACAATAATAAATAAACATACAAGAAAAGCACAATATCTATAAGGGAAAAAAATTACAAGAGAGGGCATCTGAGAAGCCATACATGAAAGTTTGCTCATGGCAATAAAGGATTATAAACCAATAACTGAAAACAGAGTATTCCTTATACCTTTTTTTATTTTTTTTTAATTAATAGCTACTGGCTACTGTAAGAGAGAGGAAAATTAACTAGGGGATCCTTGATTTTGCTTATCAAGCCCAAGCAGAAAAATTCACATTCTTCTCATTCTTAAGACTTTGAGTAAATATGTTGCACAAAAATTTAGCAGAGACGTGTTGTGAAGTTATTGATATGGTAATCAAAGAGATTGCTCTCTAAATGCACTGTTTGGTAATTTGAAAGTGGCCGATGGGAGATGACACATACATTATGCAACTGGCTTCACCACAGAAACAAAGAAATATGTATCTGTTGTTGAAAGCAATATGACCTCATGCTATTCCTAAATTTATTGTGTGATTTAATAAACCTACTAACTAAAGGTGCAACATGAAAAATAAAGCAACTATTTAGTTGTCGTATTTGGACTGTTTCTTTACACACCGTCTATCTAGTAATGAATTGTAATATTGAAATTAAGAACTGGTTTTATATCATAGAACCAAAGAGTCCTAGAATGGTTTGGGTTGGAATGGACATTAAAGATCATCTCGTTCCAAACCCTCAGCCATAAGCAGGGACACCTTCACTAGACCAGGTTGCTCAAAGCCCCATCCAACCTGGTTTTGAACACTTCCAGGGATGGGACATCCAATTTGTAAATTATAAAGCGAGTCTCTAAAAAATTCTATAATTTTGTGGATATTTTCAGTGCATCTGTCTCAAGTCATTAGTAGAGGTACTGATTGGGAAAACGAAATAATTGCTACAGTTCTTCTGTGCATGAGAAATTAGGAGAAGATCCTGAAAATTTTATGGGTGTCCAGTTGGTTCAGTAGGTGACAGACACACAAGTATTTGAARAAATGTGGATCTAGATGAAATGCCCATAGACTGAACGAATGCAAATCTGCTCAATAAACCCTAGCAGCAAAAGGAACTTTTTTAGTTCGATATTTTGATGTGTCCTGACTTTTACTCAAAGTGGCTTATGTTCCTGTGTGCATATATCTGCAGGAGAAATGACTGATTGCTGATGCTGAACTGGTGGAAAGTTGTTATTGCTTCTTTTTCTGTGTACAGACCTTCCTAACTGATTAGGAATTAARGTTAAACTAGTTTTCTTCTTGACAGCAGTCTGGAAGCACAACATGTAGAGAATTTCAGCTGTTTTTCTAAGTGATTGTTCCTGTTTTAGTTGCAAAGAGAATCAGATTAATGCCTTATATTCTTAGTGAAAATCATGGATTTTAGTGAGCCTGTGCAATTTTCCCTGATAAAAATTTCCTGCTTGATAGCTGGAGCTGTGTTTTATTTATTGCTTATCTGCCTGGCTTCAAGGTATTTTTTAGTCTGGTATCTGGTGAGGAAAACCAGTATCCATCAAACATTTAAGACAGTTTAATAAATTAAAAATCTTGACTGACTACCACTTTGGAAAATTAAGCAGTATCTTAGTGCAATTGGTACTAACTAGTAATTAGAGAACCCTTTTTAATTAGCTCTAAGTATGGCTTTTCATAGCATATTACTCCTGTATCCAAGGTCACTTAAACTGTAATTTCTTGAGCAGTGTAAATCAGGAGCACACATTTTAAAAGGAAAAACAAGCTGAATCTATAATCAAAAGTAACATCCAGTGGTTACTGTTGGTTTCTTATCCATTGATTAAGGGAGGGTTTCCACTGAGTTATAACACGAGTCAGTTTTTCTAGATGGTTCATTAAAGACTGGATTTTATTACATATTACATGCTTTATGCTTTTCACACAAACTTATTATATTGCTCAGAGAAGGTGATCTTTTAAAGCACATTAGACTAATGTTCCTGAAACTCCATCTAATGTAAGTTTTATTGAATTGCTGTAACTAAAAAGGTCACCTAATGATTTGTTCAGATAATGGATTTAGTGAAAGGAAAACAAAAATGAATGGGTTATTGTAGTAACTCTGACCTTGAGATACATTTATAGTTACTGAGATTTATGAATTTAGCTACAAATGAAGAAACTAAAGAGTATTTGTTATAGCAGTGCCATTTTTTAACAGTGGGTGTAATGCAAAGCAAATTAAAATTATATTTGTTCCACTCTTGTGAGGTATATTACATACAGCAATAGCTAATACCCTGGAGCAGCTCAGCAACATGATTTTCTTAAGGTCACCATAGAAACATGTCAAAAATTCACATCTCATAAAGTAGCTTCTTGTTCAGACAACCGGTCCTGACTTTCCCTCACTTGATTTTGCTCTCTCCCTCTTTTCTTTTTCTGTAAAAATGGGGATAGTTGTACATCTTCACCAAGCACATGAACTGGGTAGATACACAATCACAGCTAAAGATTTTAAAGCGTTCAGAATGCGACAGCAATGAGGCAGGAGAATACTGAAAAAAAAAATAGTGATTTGCTCTGCTGTAGTGGGAAGTGGAAAAATTGTTTAATTCTCCATTGTCCAGCCTTCCAAAATATAGGTAACATAAATCAGTGTTATCTCATGTATTTAGATAATGACTCTTTAGCAAGTACCATCTGTGGTAGAAAATGAAACACAGGGCATTGCTTTTCCCAAAAGGAGACAAATTCATGAATATTGTGAATAATCAATGAGGAAGCAAGTTAATATTATTAAAATATAGGCTACTGATTTCACACAAATAAATGAGATTATTTTAAAGGGATTTTTGTTTTCCTAAACCTGAATGGTAGGGCATGATAGAGAGTACAGAGAGACATTCCACTGGTTCTGCTAGTAAAGCTTCAGGAATCCCACAAGAATTCTTCTCTGCATGGCATTTCTCTAAGATCTTCTAATAACATCAGCTTTTGTTTTCTCAATAGTGAAATTATAAAGAAGAAATTTTGAACAACTCTGGGGGAAAAAACATCCCAAAAACTAGTAAAAACTTTCAGTACTATAAAGGAAAATATCAGCATTTCCATAGTACCATTTTTACCATGTTTGTGAAACTGGGGACAGGAGAGTTACTTACAGTCTTCATACTAAACTTTTGCTTTATTGGTGATGCAATGTACTCTAGAAGCATAAAAGGAAACAGTAGACAGAAGATGATACTGCAGGTAGAATTGAAACAGTTGTAAATATTTACGAGTGGCTGCCATGGGGTGCTAAAATATACCACTGAAATAATTGCTAAATTCTCTGTGTCTGACTGGGTTTGAGTCAAAAATGAGGGTCGTCCTGGTATAATGATTTAGTTAAATACAATTAATGGGTCTACTGTAAGCTTACTGGGTAAAACTGTGACATGTAAATGTCATTGTTTAATGGTTTCTTTCAGTCTTAAAATTTATTAATCCTTTAGCATAGTCATTTATTGTTTGAATATTCCTTGAAATACAAAGTGTGAAAGAAGTATATTATTATGCCTGTGCATATATGGTAGAGGTTGTTTTCTGAGAGAGAACAGCTAATCARAGATGTTGAATGTATTTCACAGTTTACTTCCTAAACACACAAAACTGGATTTAACCTTAAAATAGGAACTATTTTTCTTTTCCCTCATTTTTTTGTTAATCAAGAATTAATAACTGAAGTTCCAGAGGTGGTGGGGAGATTTATCGATTACAGCAGCTAAAAAGAAATCAACAGTTGAGTGTAGTCATGGAGCTACCAAAAGACTCTTTAACTAATTTTTCAAAATRCAACACTAAAGATAAACAAAATCTGCTGGCTTTCTCCTGGGTTTTACAGCTTCAAACAGCTGTTTGGCAGATGGGTACTTGTAGTATAAATTCACGATACACCTGTGCTTTTCCTGATGAAAGCACTTGCTGTCTCGCCTTGAGTCTTGTAAAGAGGGAACCATGTCATGGACCTTGCTGCAGGGTCAGGCTCTAGAGAATCCTGAAGGTAAGGCAGTTCTTTAACACACTAATTTCGTTTCTACTTCAGATCTTTGCAGCCTGACAGTTCCTTCTGAACATCGACGATAAGGAAATGGGATGCAGCATGAGGTTTTGCTCCTGGTTGTGCTGGGGCAGACGTGATTTTCCTTTGGCATTAAGCTTGGTCAGTGTTGCGATGTTGCACATCAATACCTGTCCCCAGCTCACGCACTGGAAACAGTTGAGCCAAGGAAGCAGAGACAAACACAAGGACTAATTCAATTTGCTTCTCAATAGAGAAAAATTAGCCTATGGTCTTCTCTGGGTGCTTGTGGTATCTGAGACAGCTTGTTTAAAGCAAGCTCATGTCTTCCTATGCTTCACTGGACCTGCAGTCGAGAGCCTCAGGTCTCATGTTCTCTCCAGTTCCTCTCCTGGTCTTTCTTAGAAGACTGTCAAATATTAAGAGTGAGATTTTTCTTTTATCTTCTGTCTTTAAACTAGTTTTGCACAGACATTTCAGCAAAACCCTCCAGTTGCTATAATGATGATGAAGAGGAAGATGGTTAGGTGATTAACAGTAAAAAATCCTCTTACAGACAGAAAAAGATGGGTATGTATATTGCATGGTGTGGGGAAAATATCAAAAGTGACCAATTATTTTCAATTTATTACATGAAATAAGTAGGCTACGAGATGCATAAGGCCTTACAAGGTCAGGTAAGCTTGGGATCCTCAAGGCCCTACAATGAGCTACTCACTCCTGGAAACAAGGACATTGTACACCCAGCACTGACAGGCCTGTGTGAAGAGCTTAAAATATCAATTAGACATACATCCCAAAGCACCAGAGAGAAAAAAGAAAAAAACAAGAAACACCAAAGTAATCAAGCAGAAAATACATCTGCTTAAAACTTTATACAGATGTGAAAAGCAACCTTCAGAAATTCCTGGGTTGGAGAGTTAATCTAAATCAGAAAAAAACCACTACATGAACCAGGCCTTACTGCTGAGTAAACGTTTTCATTTTAAGCTATTTGTATCTTTTCCTTGCGTGCTTGCAAAGAAAGAAGGAAAAAGGTGTAAGAAACACTTCCATTCACAAGATAACATCTCTGCTTCAAGGCACAAAACCAGATTTAGTGCATCAAAGAACTAAAACTCTAATGAAACAACCCATAAAAGGACAGGAAATCAATGTCGAGCTGTATTTCAAGTATTTTTAAATGTTTTTGATAATGACAGTTACTTTTGCTGAAGAGGTTATCACAAAAACTATAAAAGTGCCTTATGTGGGATAATAGTTTGTTACTGAATTAAAGGCTTCAAAATAACTGACAGTGTTTCTGAGGATAACAAAACCAGCACTTTTCTTTTTTTTTCCTTTTTCCTTTTTTTTTTTTTTTTTTTCCCTGGGAAAAAAATAAGTAAATGTAAGACAGTAGCAAGCTTTAAGCAGCCCACATCTATTTGTGTCTGCTGCCTTGCAGGAGATGCAGCTGCTCTTCCAGATTGGGAAACGTGGTAGAGAGATTCTAAATAAAAGTGGGAAGAGATTTGTATAAGCACAAGGTGAGAAATGTCTATGTAAGGATTTAGTAGTTAAGCTCTGAAAGTGCCTGTTTCTTGCCAGTGCCTGTGATGGAGGCTCAAGAGATAATCCCAAATGCAGGTGTCTTCTCTAAGGGCATCAAAAGCAAAGTGAGATAAATCCCACTGTATGCATCATAGCACAGGGTAGAAGTGGCTTTTACGTCTGCTCCATGTCAGCTGTGGGTTGCTGCCATTCCATTATCAGCTGCACTGGTTGGGGGAAAATGGCATCCCACTCACCAGTTCAATGGAAAAAGRGAAGGGAATCTCTGTTTGAAGATCCATGTCTACAAATAGTTGCATGCCAACACAGACGAAGCTATAAGTGAGATTTGATCGGATAGGATGTGACGATTTAAGACAATCTGAATTTCTGTGTTCTTAGGCTCTTTTTTGGTGCCTTGATAAGGTCCTGTTCCTCGGCAGTAGGTCTCAGCATGTTGTTTTGCTCTTTTCTTCCACTCTGTTGTTTACATAAGCTATTCCTTATGAGCTCATAGGTGCTAAACAGAAGTAATTTCTTGCATCAAATCAGATATTTTATCATGCCTGCTGTGGCCAGCTGATTTTCATTTTGCATTTCCTCATTCTTGCTGTAGTTGATGCCTTATCAGGACTACCTAAAAGAGAGAGACTTGACAAATATTAAAAGGTTAAAAGCAGTGGTGTTTATTTGAAGGCCTTCAGGTACATCCAGGGCAGTCAAAGCTCACTCGAGGTGGGGGCCTACACCCCAAGAGGACCCCCTGAGGTCCTCTCCCCAAGATAGACCACCCAAGATGGAYGACTGGTCACGAGTTGTCCATACTTTTATAAGTTTGGTCCATTAGCCTATCGGGGCTAGCTCTTCCAATTACAGCCTCAGGTAATGAAGTAATTCCCCCGAGGTTTTTCCCCCCTTCACCAATGGTTGTTTACATATCTTGGGCCTGAAGCAGTAAGGTGTCCTTGAAGCCCAGGCCTGAAGTTGGATTGTTTTGTCTAAAAGGCAGTAGCTAACATTTTTATACGGGCTTTAGAGTTACACACTAAGGATTGCAGGGTTAAAAGTATATGAAAAATATAAAAGCCAAAATCCTAAGGCATCATAGTCTTCAAAAATCCTAAGTTTAAAATATGTTATTCTTGTATTAGTAAATGCAAATAACATAATTTGTATCATTTCCTTCTTTTAAACTTTTCTGGGTGGGAAGTTTCTACGCCGGTATTTTGGTTTGGAGAACAAGACCTGCTGTTGACTAAATGAATCACAGCAAGACTTGTGATATGCTGCAAAAGACTGAAAAAAACACTGTCTACACCACAACACACATTCAATTCAATATCTGAATTTGTTCAGATGCATTCCCACACTACACAACTTTACTCATAAATGGAGATTTAATGGAAGTGTTCAAGGCCAGACTGGATGGATCTTTGAGCAACCTGGTCTAGTGGAAGGTGTCCCTGTCCTCCCAAGGAGGGAGGTTGGAACTAGGTGATCTTTAAGGTCCCTTCCAACCCAAAACCATTTTATGATTGTATGAATCTGTGAATGCCAAAGTTTCTCAGATGCCGCTTTGGTTATTGCCAGCGTATGGGTCTCAGGCACATAAGAASTCAATTTTGTGGTCCTCAGATGTAGTTTTGTCAAAATAAGTGTATGTTTTACCTTCATGGGTGTGTCAGGATGTTGGAAACCTGTCCCTAGAGTTATACTGGCGTCTCCTGAGGGCTGCTGGGTGGTGGCACAGCCACAGCTGCCAACCCCACTGCCCTGTGAAGCAGCTCAGTGCCATGGGACTGAGGTCATGCATAAGTAGCCTGATTTGACCTGCATGATGTGTATCTTTGAAAAGCAATTGCAAATTTTAGTAAAATTCACAGCTAGACACATTTTTCCCCCTCTGAAATCTGAGTTTTTTGTTAAACAGTTTATCATTATTCCTAATTATCTAGTAATGGGCTGCCCATTACTTATGTATGTTAGAAGGAATACACAGAAATTGTCATTTTACTCATTATGCATTAATAGATTTGCATTTTAGTTGTACATATGTGTGCTTCTATAGTATTGAAAGCCTACAATAGGTTTACATCAGGATCATTGACTGTCTGATTAATACTAATTACTTATTCTGTTCAGCAGAGATGTTTATTCAGTCTTAATCCTAACACCAAACAACTATTGTAGTGGAATATCCATGTCCCTTGCTGACAAATGGACCAAAACTTCCTCACTTTTCCTGCATGGTTTTATGAGCACATCTATTGCACTATCCTTATGAAAAGCCCTGCAATTTATTTTCATCTAGACACTTAATGCTCCCTTGCAAACACATGGTAGAACATGGAAGAAAAGTGAGATCTGTGTATTTTGAGGTAGAATCAATCATGTCATATTAACCATATAAATGTTAGGGGTCTTGTCTAAGCCAGTCATGAGGCTAGCTAAGTGAGACAGGATTGCTCAGACAGTCCTCCATTTATCTTAATTGTCTATTTTAGGATTGAATGAATCTGGAATTGGTTGTCTCTCTCCATCACTTATAGAAAGAAATTAGAAGCCTAATTTAGACTAAGAGCCTAAGTTTTCTGTGGCTAAATGGAGATAAAATGAATCCCAGTCCTGTGGTGTTCAATTGCAAATGGATAATCTCTACATTACATAGTTCGAAAAGTGAATGATTACTTAGAGCTTTCCCACCATCGCCAAAATTACTTAGAATTTCAGAATAATCAGATGAACACACCGTCTATTCTTATGTCTGCACAGCAGACTGGAGGAGTGACATGAGAACATCAATAATCGGTTTATGCAGAAAAGAAGGGAAAGCCTGTGCAAAAATAATTGCAATTCCTTACCCTTGTTTGTCTGTGAACAGGCTGAGGCTCTGACAGTTTAATTCAGGACTCTCATGGCATGTATGCACAAGAAGACTGATTCAATGTTGTATCAGCAAACTGAAATACAGTGTATTCTAAATGTAAACCCCCTGATTTCTTAATAAAATGTTTCTTATGTAGGGCTAATTAACTTATCTATGGCTAATTAACTTATGCTGTGGTGCTGGTGTTACAATGATACATTTTTTGAGGCAGAATGAGTGTCAGGGCATGACTGACACATCATTTGGGGTGGTTGCTGTTGTACTCCTGCCTTTTCAACAGACTCTCTTGCACATTGCAGATGCCCCTAAAATGTCCTTCTTTGTGATTTGTTAAGTGTAGTCACTCCTGCCAGCTGGCTGTTTCCTCATGATTGCAATGGGTCACGTGCAACTTTCTCTATTTTCACCTTCTTCATAACACATTTTTTATGTAGCTAGTACTTTATTTAAGCAATTTGTGTGTCATCATTCTGTAAGTTAAAACTTATTTGGCTTTAACATAGACTGTTTTACAARTTGTTAATTTAGGCGGAGAACATGTTTTACATCATTCTTGGTGAAATATCAATATTAATGCTTCTTGCAGAAGAAGGTAAAAGAGATGGCAAAGTTTGTCTTGAATATCCCAGTAAAGTTTATATGTATGAATAGACGGGATACAAATCACTACTATGGGCAAAATGTGAGAATACAGAATGTAATATAGAAGCTGAAAGAAAAGGTGAAATGCTGGGAATGCACATATTTTCTCTGAGTTACATTTAATTATAATAACAATCAACAGGTACTTCAGAAACCATCCTTTCCATGGACTTACTGGACACTCACCTAAATAGATGCTTCACAATCTGACAATGGGAGCTAATTTGACACTCGAAAGAATTTCTACTTTTTTTGCCTTATGTTCATAACAGTTCAAATGAGTCAGAGACAGAAAACACTGTTTGGACATTTAGGTCAATTCTTTGGGAACAGGACTGCTCCATAAAACCTTATATGGCTTTTTTTCTCCCCTACTTTTGAACACTCCATGCCTTTTGGGAAATATTCCACAGCATAAACCGGCTGGCATAGAATCATAGAATAATTAGGGTTAAAAAGACCTCCAAGATGAAGTCCAACCTTCAGCTGAATACCACCATAATCACTAAATCATATCACAAAATGCCACATCCACTCCTTTCTTGACCACTTCCATGGATGGTGACTCCATCACTTCCCTGGGCAGCCTATTCCAATGCTTGATCACTCTTTTCGTGAAGAAATTTTCCCTTATATCCAGCCTGAACCTCCTGCGGTGCAACTTGAGGCCGTTTCCCCTTGTCCTATCACTGATTGCCTGGGAGAAGAGGCCAGCCCCCACCTTGACACAACCCTCTTTCAGGTAGTTGTAGGGGGCAATAAATTCACCAAACCCCCTTATTTTTCTCAATTTTTGTGAAGTTGAATCTTTTCTGCATTTTGTCTTTCTACTTGCAGCTGTTCTGTTGTATCAGATGGTTGTTCCCTCTGTTTGATGCTATTCCTACCCCATTACTTTCAGTGCGTGGTTAGCCATGCTGAAAATAAGTAGTGGTTTTCGTTGTAAATAGCTATGTAGTAGAGGTAAAAACTGAGAGAATTGCTTGGTGTGAGTTGCAGAAAAATTCAGACTAATAATGACACAAATCCACAACCAGCTTCAGAGCCGGTTTTGAAATCAAATAATGGATAGAGGGAATAAACCAAACAGCAACATAACAACCAAAGAGCAACATGAAAACCTCCTCAGACTGATGTTGTCCTTAAATTTGGTGTCTCTGATCCTGATAAGAATAAGCCATCACTAGTAATAATTAATCAAAATTTAGCTCTAAAGTTGATAAATAGCCAGGAAATAACCCCATATTATTTACATGGATTTGTTATGTTTATCTGTCTGTTTTTATGATGTGACCAGCTCGTTTGAAGGAAAGAATTTGTAAAAAGCCTGGAAACAGACAGTTTAAGTAGATATTTATTTGACATTCTTATCCCACAGAGCCTCCTACTAGAAATGTAATCTAATTCATTAAAGTTCTGAACCACAGAAGCATAAAACAATGTTGGAATAAAATCCCATAATACTTATCAGTGTTTGTGAATGACTAATGCTGTTAGGAATACTTCCTGTCATTATCTGCTTGTGAAGAAGACTGAGTGGGATTTCTTCAGATAAAGTATTAAGCCTCTCTACACAGACTACAGGTCTGATGCAGTGAGTGGTATTAAAGAAAAACAGAGCTGAGATTATTTTCTGTGGAGTGCCATTTTTTACTGTTGTCACTATTTAAAGTATCATAATGGTTTTAGTGACAGTTTCTTAAACCCCTGTATATAGGACATTTCATCTTCTCATATAACAGCCTTTATACTCTGAAATAATGGTTTTGAAGAAGCTTATTTGTCCATTGTGTTTACAAATAATTGGCATTTTAGTCTGATAACATTTAGCATCTTCACTGCCCTCATTAAATTTGTTTCAGTTAATTTAAATATTTCAGTGCATCTTAAAGCCATGTTGAATTTAGCTGTAATTTCTTGTCTGACACATCAATTTTGGTGAAGCTGATCAGGTTTTGAAAAGATTGTCTGCAAAAACAGAGAAATAGCTTGACTCTGTCTTCAGTGTCTGTGCATTACTAATGCACTAATGCCCACCAAATTAATGGAATCTTATTTTTATAATTATTAGCATTAATTTTCTTATTAAGAGAATTACCAGACTCCCCACAGCTTTGTGGAGAGTTGGATGATGCCTATAGGGACATAAAGGAGAGAATAGACCCATATATATATCTTGTACATATATATACCATGCATATATCCTATAGGCTAGGAATGTTTTACTCTGTTACTAAAAATATTTATTTTTGGTTGATCAGAATTTAATTCTAATCAAATATGCCGTATTTCAGAAAAGAGATAGACATTTTGATTTCATGTTTTCTTATCACTGAATACAGTATAACATTTTTTAATATATCCTGGCTCCTCACTTATGGAAAAATTCTATCTACAATAAAATATTTCGTTCCTAAAGAACCTACAGTTCAGATATTGTTTATTGTTCTTAAAACCACGATTTGTGTCTTCAACTGTTAAAGCCAGTGGGACCTCTTTTATAAACTTTTGTAACAGTTCAGTAACTTTCATTCTTTACCCTCCTAGGCAATTTACATTTTTGTAATTGATTTATGAATTTAGATTTTCAAAATGTGTGGAATTTTTTCTACTCAGATGCTATGTTTTCAAAAAATTTTCAAATGCTTAACTTAAGCTTGAGATCAGAAATCACATCTTTTTTTTTTTTTTCCAACAAGGTTAGGGCTTGTATAACATATATATATATATATATATATAAATATATATATATAAATAGTAGCCATTCATATAACTGATTACATCATATAAAATATAAATTAGTACATATTTATGTGTATATGGATTAATATGGATTTCTCTGTTTACATGCTAATGTTTTTCAGTGTATGGCATCAAGGGACAAATTTAAGTGGCTTTTATGTTCGTGGTAGTCCTGTTACACACTGGCATGGAACAAGTGTCCTGGTTTCTGCTGGGATAGAGCTAAGTTTCTTCCTAGTAGCCAGTATAGTGCTGTGTTTTGGATTTAGAAGGAGAATAATGATAACAAAATGATGTTTCCATTTTTGCTAAGATGTAGCCAAGGACTCTTCAGCCCCTCACCCCACACCACCAGTGAGGAGGCTGGGAGTGCACAAGGAGTTGGGAGGTGACATAGCCAGGACTGCTGACCCCAACCGACACAAGGGATCTTCCATACTATATGAGGTCATGCTCAACATATAAATTGTAGAGAAAATTGACCAGAGGACTCTGCTTGGGAACTGTCTGGGCATCAGCATTGTAAGCGTGGTGCAGCATCTCTTCCTCTTCCTCTTCCTCTTCCTCTTCCTCTTCCTCTTCCTCTTCCTCTTCCTCTTCCTCTTCCTCTTCCTCTTCCTCTTCCTCTTCCTCTT